>VZTT01038806.1:2919-42133 GCA_013400855.1 Buphagus erythrorhynchus | reverse complement strand
TTGAAAGACAAACATGATAGATGTGAAATCATAATAAATCACCTTCTCAGTAGAAATATCAAGTTTTCTCAAAATGTGGTAATTTCTGTGTGACACAATTCACATAGTATCAGACTCGAGAAATCCATAACTCAGATAACAGAAAACAAAACAGAGCTGTCAATATGCTAGTCCAACAAACAACGTAAAGTACTGTTAAACTTTTCTATAATTCACATGCCATTAGAGACATACAGCAGCTTCTGTACATCCATGTTTTCTTAACAGACTGTAGTAGGTGAACCATAAATGCAGTAAAGCACTGTCAAACCAAACCATTAGGGATGACAGACCCCAGTGGATTAAGTCATGATGGCAAGGTCAGTGGGATGTGAAACTTGGCTAATGATGTCATGCCCTTGTCAGCTTGCATTGGATAAACACGTTAAGGTTTACCAGCAAGCCCTATGGCTTAGTGAGCACTGCTAAAGGGAATTTCGACCTGAAATAGGTCAATGTGAGCAGAATACAAATACTTGTGTTGTAAAGAACTCCTTTTTGGACACTGTCAAGACTGTAGCAGAAAATTTGAAAGCTGGGCTTGAAGACCCAGTGTATCAATTAAGTATCAAGGAACTAATCACATTTCATACCTGCTCCCATTGCCTTTGATTTTTTAAAGTTTGCATATTTTTATAANNCTTCTATTCTGTAGATTGGGTTTCATCACATGTCATAAGACATTTGTAGATTGCAAGCTGTGTAGCAGGGAACAGCATCTCATTAGAGATTTGTACAGATACCAGATTAATGGGACACCAGCCCTTCCAGGACCACCTCACACACACTGAAGAACAAAGCAATAAAAGAAAGCCCCTCTGCAGTGCAAGAATGATTCTGCTGTAGGAATTAGCTAACTTTTATCATCTGAAAATGACTGCCCAGGATGCTCTGTGCAGCTGAGCAGAGCAGTGTGGGTAAGTGTAGAGGGAGCCACAGCCAGCTTCCCCCTGTCAGAAAACATTATGGTAAGCAGGGCTCAGAGGGAGGAGATGTCTCCCAGCCACTCTGACAGTGCTCCAGGAGCCAGCCAAGTATTTCCAAAGGGGAATGGGGCACTAAAAGAGGGGCTGGACAACAAGGTAGGGTGAAAGTAGGCCGTGTCTCTTGGAGAGACAGAGATCAGTGGTGCATCATATGTCAGATAAGCAACCAACCTTGAAACTCATGTCTGTCTGACAGAGGTGGTGATTCTGTTTTATAGCAGTTTAGTTTGGCTTTGAATCAACACTCAATGAATAAGTACTAAAGCTAGTTCCTTCAGATAGAAATTTTGTTTGTTGTGGGTTTTTTTTTTTTACTTCTAGGCATAGACATTGCTAGATTTACCAATTGAGCAAAGCAAAAATACACCTCCATAGCCAGAGCCACAAAAGCCAAGGAGCAAACATGCTCACACTCAAGAGGCCATCAGCAGAGATTCTCAGACCATACAGAACAACATTTGAAATGTTGTACAGGCAGAATCCCCCCCTGCAATTTCATAGAAGCACAGGTCTGCCTAGCTCTGCTTAGCACATCTAAGGACAGTAGAAGGGAAAGGGTAAAGGCAGTATATTTAGCTTTCAGTGCATTCTGTTGTCACACCTTTCAAAGCAGACTTCTAAACTTCTCCAAATTTATTTTTAGAAACATTTTGACTCAAGAACTTCAAAGTTCAGCAGAATCCAAGTGGTCAGTGGCTATGAAGGAGTTACAAATCTCATTCTGACACTCAGATCCAAGCTTAGATTCCAATACACCTTGGGTTTTTAATTGCAAATGCACAGTGGTTTAATTTCCTAGAAGGTTAAGTATTTAAATCATACTACATTATTTGTTTGTTTTTTTTTTTTATTGTATTTTTTTCTTGTAATGAGGTAAACAAAACAAGGTAGGAGGAGATGGAATTGACTGATTCTAGAAAGATGAGGCCAAAGTCTTAGATACATTTATGCAACTAAAACTAAAGAAAATGTAAGAAGTGCCCAACAGGGTAGATGCCTTGCTTCTGCTGATGTCAAAGATTATTTTACTGTCAAACTGCCAAAAGAATGGCAATCTGAAAAATGAGAAATAGAGTATTATTAGTGTCAGTGTCAGAAAATGTTAATGAGTGATATTATCACAAATTAAATCAGACACAGGCAAGTAACTAAGAAGAAGCAGGTTTCAGAGAAGGAAAATCTTATACTTAACAAAAATTTATGTCATTAAACAGTCTAGGTGTGCACGACATCTATAATAATATTCATTTAAGAAAGAATTTCATGGAATACAGTGACCTCAAAAGATAGTTAAAAGTAGGGAATTAGTTAAGAGTAATAATCTTCTAATGAGAAGGTAGATGCTGTTAATCAGGAAAAATCATGAGTAAAAAAAGGAGCACAGGAGGAGTAAAAAGTGACAATTTTGTTTGCTATTGCCTTAGCTCTTCAGGCTGTCCATGAACAGGCCCATGAGACAGACCTGGGACAGGGACACTCTGAAGTTCCTGGGACTGAAATATGAAGTTCCTTTTCTGAAACATGAAGAGCCATATTTTGCTACTGACTTAACCCTCCTCCCAGTTTCTGTGCATGTACAAGTAAACCTCCAAAGCCAGGAGTACCAGAGTAGATAATGTGTTTCAACAAGACCAAGTGTCTGAATGATTGTGAATATCCAAAAGCAAATAGGAAATTCTGGGAATTTACTTACATTGTGAATAAAGGAGCAGAAATAAAGGTATGAACAGGGAAGATTTCAGGGAATATGAATATTTCAGGTAGAGCAGAGAGGAACATAGAAGCTTTCTTGCATCAGGTACAAAGAAGAAGCTCCACAACAAGAGAGGATTGTTGCCACCAGCAGGCAGAATAGAAGCATGCCCAACCACAACACACCCCTAGCACAGAACAAGAGCCAGGAGATTTTTTTAATTCACAACAGCCTCTATACCAGAAGTTGAGCAGAATAGTCAAGTTACCAACACAGAAATGCTTAAACAAACAAAGGAGATACTAATGACCAGGAAAGTCAAGTCCCCAGACTGGGGACTTGGCAAGTACCAAACCAGAAGCACATGAAGTTAAACAGCAAATATCAGCCAGAAGCCAATATGGGGGTACAAAGGGGTCTGTGGAGAGCAATGGAGCAACCAACTGGCATAAGCATAAAGTGAGCTACAAGTCAGATATAAGCAGGTGAGAGGAAAGGCATCCAAGTAGTTTCATCTGGCTAGAGAAGACAAAAATATTACTTTTGTGCATTTTATAGAAGCAACTGGGCACACTTATAAAGAAAAATGCAGCTAGTTATTTAGCATACAAAAATGTGTCAGAGGAAATATAAAAATGTTTTTACAGAAAAAAAATCAGAATATGCTGTATAACTGATATGCATGTAGGACCAAAAGAGTAAGAAATGTGGTGTAGAAGTGTGTTCAGTTGCAAACCCATATATTTTCATGATTATAAAAATCAATAAGAATTTTCCTTTCTTTACTGAAGTACAAATAAAAAAGAAAAAAAAAAGATCAAAATGAATGCCTTCAGTGAAGTTCCCTTGTTCCTTGTTTCAGGCCAGTAAAATAGAGTTTGAAGAACAGTTTTCAGAGGGCGTAAAAACATCATAATTAATCATTTCTTCAAACACATCAGGAGCAGGAAGCTATAGAGTTTGTAGGCCCATTAATTGATCAAAGTACAAAAGGAACTTTCAGAGAAGATAAAGCAGAGGAGGAAAATTAAATGATTTTTTACAGCCTTGAAGGAGTTTGGGGAAATATCTAGGCTGGAACCTTTCTTCATGTATCAGAGGGGATATGTCAAAGGAACTACTTCAGTGTGAGTTCATTAGAAGAATCTATAGAAGAAATTGTCAAAATTAAGGTAAAAAATTGTCAGGTCCAGATGATTTAAAGGCTGACCTACTAAAGGAAGCTGCAAGGCATTAGAGCTGTCATTGCACAGCAGGAATGGAGGATGGCAAAAGCGATGACAAATTTTTATGAGTTGCAAGGTGTATCTGTAGAGCTGTAGCACCTCCTAGTTTGGCAGCTGTATTAGGAGCATGGGTAGGATTTAAATAAGAGGATACTGGGAAAGTGCAGTACCCCAGGAAAGGAGACTTCAAAGAGGGGGTCATGTCTTGCAAACCAGACAGAATTCTCTGAAGGCATCCAATAATAGACCCAATTAAGATCATGGGCACAAAAAAGGCAGAGGAATGGCCAGGCTGGGTTTGCTAAGAATCCTGTCTCCAAAAGCAAATGCCTAGGAAAGAGAAGACAACCAGGACAGATGTACAAGATGGTCCTGGTAGATACTCCTAAGGCTTCCAATCGTTTTAACTTCCATGAGTGCTTTAGGCAGCCCTTGTTTCTATACATTTAGAAACCTTCAATGGATTTGTGATCTGGGAACTAGACCAGTCTATCCCTTGAATCCACAAATAACTATTCACATTAAGTGTGGCAATGAACTTTAAAAGCTATCTACACATTGCATGAAGAATCATTTTGCTTTTTTTTTTTTTTAGTTTTCTGAATATGCCTTCTAGAAGTGTCCTTCAATGTCCCCTACTTCAGGCACAAGAAGAAATAGTGAACAAGCAATTCCCACCCTATCATGCACATACTGATTGGGATTCAATCTCTGGAATTCCTGAAAAGTATTTGACAATGTCCTTCACCAAAAACTCTTCCTACCACAGGATAGGAAAGGAACTCCTTTGAGGGATAGGTAAAGAGTTAAGGTTTAGAAAATGAGGAATAGGAATAAAAACCCAATTTTCTCAATGCATAAAAGGTACCAGTAGAGTCTTACTGGTGTATGTGATAAGTCTGCCCTGTCTAACACACTTCTAAATTACCTGGAAAAGGAGGTGAATAGTAAGATGGCTATGTTTTCTGTTGATAAGAATTTAGCTTGTGGGAAAAAAAGATAGAGAGAACTGGAGGAAACAAACTGACTGGATGATTAAGTGGCAGATGAAATTCAAAATAGATAAATGTAAAGTAGCACGCACAAGAAAAACAATCCAAACTTTATATACACAGTGACAGTCTTGAAATTAGCATTCAGGAATAAGATCTTGGAAATATAATAGACAGTCTATGAAAGTCAGAGGTCAATGCTCAGGAGTAATTAAAAAAAACCAGCAAATTGAATGTGAGGAATTATTAAGAAAGGAAAAGAGAAGGGAGAGAGAGAACATAATCCCATCCTGCATAGATATGGGGCTACCACACCCTGAATACTGCGGGCAGTTCTGATCCACCCACCTCCATAGTGTACAGCAGGTCTGGAAAGGGTTCAGAAGTGGAGTGTTAGGATGACAAAGGTACCAAGTGGTTTCTGCATCCAAAGTGATTAAACAGATCAGGCTTTTTCAGTCTGAAAAGAGGTGACTGAACAAGACTGTAAAAAAGGTCTATGAAATCACGTGTGTAGAGCAAACATAAACAAGGATCTTGCATTCATTGTCTTTTCTAGTGCAAGAATCAGAAAGTATCAAAGAAAGACAAAAGATGGCAAATTCAAAACAAAGAAAAGTAATAAAGCGCACAGTCAGCCATGGAAAGTCTTTCCATAGGATTTCACCAGAGTTTCCCAGACATCAGAGAGTGATGAGTCAAAACAGGGTAAGTAAAAAATCAATCTAGGTCTATTAAATATGGAGACAAAATGTGTAGCCCAGGAGCCATGGTTCATCAAAAGCTGAGCTATTATGCTGGGGAAGGGCTTATGTCTTCCTTGGCTTTGTACTCCTCTCAGTGCATCAACAGATGGCTGCTACCAGAGAGAAGATAATGGATTAAACTAATATTTTGGCTGTACAGTGCTCAGTCAATACACTCCAGCTTTTAAGATTCACAGTTAGTAAAATACTTTTATGTTTTAATCCAGTACAGTAAACCTATTTGGTATCGGCCACACCGACAGACAGTGAGCATAGAACCCCACTGGACTATGACAACCATGGTACATTTTTAGTGGCACTTTATAGTTTCACACTTGAAAGATCACTTGTGAAATAAATAAGTGAACAAATTGAAACAGGAGAACTGCTTCAACTGGAGGTCTAACTGTAGCATGTCTTCAAATCTTCGTGGTTGCTGGAGATGGCCAGTTATGTTGACCCTGACATACTGATCTTGGTGCAAATAGAATTCATCTCATTCATTGAAGACATAGTTCAGTGGGGGACATGGTGGCAGTGCAGGGTTAACAGTGGGACTTACGTGATGATCCTAAAGGTCTTTTCCAACCTTAACAATTCTGTGATTCTACAATACTTCTCAATTTTAACTACATCAGATATCAAGAGGGCAGCTTAAGTTTTGGTTTTCCACTTTGTAGTAATCACAGACTGCCAGTTACAAAGCTCAGGGTTCAAACCTTGCTCTGCTTCTACTGGATTCAGTAATACTGGCTGGGACTATTTCATAGCATTGATGCCAGCAAGTTCTGGTTCTTTTCTGGAGTCCCAGCTGGGAGGAACAGCCAAGGGGTTTGTAAATGGGCACATCAATGGCAGAGGTGGAGAGCCTGAGAGCAGGTCAGAGATTTTGTAGCATTTTCACAGTAACAGGCATGACTGAGACACACATGGGAATACCACTTCTTAATGTCTTCCCCATCAAAGAAATTAAGAGCTACAAAATGTGCCTGGCTTTGCTTTGCTGCACAGTGTGTGATGGAGCAGGCACTGCTCTTCATGCCAGTGGAAAAGTGGGGACTGGCTGGGAAGTGTTCAGTGCCACAAGATCAGGACTCCAGTGACACAAGGGTCTGGCACATGCATGTGTGTGCACACACATCCTCAGCAAGGAGGGAACAACAACCAGGCTGCTCCCCCTCCAGAGCAGAGGGCACATCCCCACCACCCAGCCCCCAATGGGAGACTCCTCAGGCTGGGCAGAACCTCTGTACCTCTTTACTGGGTATTTACTGTACCTACTCACAGAATATCTAGAATACTTTCTTAACATTAATTGCACAGGGGAGAGGAACAGCCCATTAAATTGTGATCAACCAGAGTGCAGATAGAATTTAAAACGTAGTCCTACTTTAGGAAGTATGTGCAAAGTCATCCTACCTCACATCTCCAGGCAAGTTTGATAATGCAAGGAGCATCTTCCTCACAAAGAGAGCACTGTTTCAAGTTTTCAGGGTTTCAGTGCCCCAGCAGCTCCAATTATCTTGACCTACAGTTAGTGTTAAGCACTCTGAAAATCAGAGCCTTAAGGGCTTGATTTTCATTGGTTTTACCTGAGATGCAGCTGAAAATGCTCAGCTCATTTACCCCATCAGTGCGAAAAGACAGGGAAGTGGTTTGGAAATGAAAGGAAACTTGCTAGAGCTTCTTGCTAGTATCTTAGTAAATTTCCCAAACTGGAATTTAAGAATGCAAACAACTCATGGCTCAGAGCTGGCAGCACACAAAGTCTCAAAGAAAAATGAAATAATCTAAGAAATCTCCATGTGTTCTTTGCCAGATAATTGAAAAACATCCTGCAAATTGTTCTGACATGTTTTTGAACTTGCAGTTTATTCTATGAATTGATGTTAAACTGTGACCCTTTGCTGGGCCATTTGCAAATAGAAAGATTGTCACATTAAATCATTCTAAAATACAACCACATTTACATTCCAATTTTAGTCTGAATTTCCCTAGTGATGCAGACAAAATAAGAGTTTTCTTTAATTGAAGTGACTCCCCAGAATGCTAATGAACACTTGATTGAGTTTGGACATTTTCATAATTCTGATGTTCTTATTTTGCTGATAAGGATACAGCTGATCTCCTCTAATATCCTCCTGTTCCGTAGAAAGAAGTACACAGAAAATTGTTTTGGGGGTTGTTTTGCTTTTTTTTTTAATTACAAAGGTTGTTTCACTTGTCTGGATATTGACAGAAGGTGATAGGACAAAGCAGGAATGAGCAAAGTTATCATGTCTTTGTGTTCATATTTGCTTACTGGTAGGATATTTTTCTGAGAGCCCAGGCTGTGTTAAACTTAGAAAGGAGAAATGTAGTTTGGTCATTTCTGTAGTGGCATAAAGTTGGCCTTCCTTACCACTCTCTACAGCTACAGAAAGGTGCTTGTAGCCAGGAGCCTCTTCTCCCAGGTGACCAGTGACAGGACAAGAGGACACAGCGTCAAGCTGCACCAGCAAGTTTAGGCTGGATATTAGAAAAAAATCCTTCACAGAAGGAGTGGTTGGTGTTGGAATGGGCTGCCAGGGAGGTGGTTGAGTCACTGTCCCTGGAGGTGTTTAAAAAAAGACTTAATGAGGCCCTCAGTGCCATGGTTTAGCTGGTAAGGTAATGTTAGGTCAGTTTGGACTTTATGATCTCAAAGGTCTTTTCCAACTTAGTTTATTCTGATTCCTTTCTTTATAAACAGAATAATAAACAGAAGCAGAAAATGTGAAGGTTTTTCAGCACAGTGTTTTGTCTTTACCACTTGACAGATTTTGTTTTCAGCAGAAACAGTGATTGTTAGGTCAGTTTGGACTTTATGATCTTCCCACTTGCAAAGTATCCCACTTGCATTATATGCAGTAATGCACACTCCTGCAGAGCAGAGCAAGGTACAGCACAAGAACAGGGGCTTGTGCTCTGGCTTTGCACAGCTGCAAGTGACAACCCACCCTGGGCAGCAGATGAGAATTCATCCAGTGTGTTTGCCTTCCATATGGCACAGCCAGCTCAATCCCAGCTCCTCCTCCTGCCAGAGCTCTCATTCTCACCATGACACAGCCAGAGTAGCTCCTCCCTCCTCTCTCCAAAACCCAAGGTGCATAACCAAAGATGTAATGTCACACAATCAACACAAATGAGTGTTAAACAAGCATTAAGAGTGATAAAATACAAATAGCATGCAAGTGAGTTATTCTCCAGAGTTTGTTGAGACAAGAGCCATGTCCAGGGTGGATGCCATCTGGAGATAAAATGGAGAAAAGTCAGGCACCCTGTAGAGGGAAGCAAGTTGTTGATACCACAGCTGTCTTGAGCAAAGGGGACTGGTGAGCATCAGGCCAGGATGCCTTTCATACACTGGAAAACTCCTGGAGCCCCAGGAGTCTTTGAGCAAAACAGCTATGTTATCATCCTCTTTAGGGAGGGCATGATCCTTAAGCTTTGTTTTAGAAATTTCAAAACAGAGTATTGTTATGAACAATACTTTTCTTTGTTTTAGTATTTCCAATCAATGTGTGGGAGTTAAACAGTTTTTAAAAAATTAAACAAAAGACAAAACCAAAATGTTTTTAGTCAGTATTTCAACTATCTCAAATGCTGATTGGAAAGGAACATAGAATCATAGAATCACAGAATCACAGAATCATAGAATCATAGAACCATAGAATCATAGAATATGCTGAGTTGGAAGGGACCCATCAGGATCACTGAAGTCCAACTCCTGTCCTTGTGCAAGACAATCCCAAGAATCACACCATGTCCCTGAGAGTGTCCAAACCTTTTTGGAATGTTGTCAGGCTTGGTGCTGTGACCTCTTCCCTGGGGAGCAGTTCCAGTTCTCAACCACTCTCTGGGTGAAGAACTTTTCCTGATATCCAACCTAAACCTCCCCTGACTCAGCTTCAGCCCATTCCCTCGGGTCCTGTCACTGGTCATGAGAATGAAGAGCTCAGTGCCTGCNGCTCAGTGCCTGCCCCTCCTCTTCTTGTCAGGATGTTGAAGACCTGAGAGAGGTCTCCTGTGGGAGACTACAATGAGGTCTCCCCTCAGTCTCCTCCAGGCTGAAAAAACCAATTGACCTCAGCCTCTCCCCATACAGCTTCCCCTCCAGATCCTTCACTATGTTCATGGTTCTCCTTTGGACAGTCTTTAATGGTTTACTCTCTTTTTCATATTGTGACACCCAGACCTGCCCCCAGCACTGGAGGTGAGGCTGCCCCTGTGCAGAGCAGAGCAGGACAATCCCCTCCCTTGCCTGGCTGGTGATGCTGTGCCTGATGCCCTCAGGACAGGGTTGGCCCTCCTGGCTGCCAGGGCACTGCTGGCTCATGTCCAACTTGGTCATGGACCAGCACCCCCAGGTCCCTTTCCACAGTGTTGCTCCCCATGCCCAGAAATGGACACTGACTAGGAAAATTAGTTGTGAGGGCAGCAAAAGCACGTCTGAATAAACAAGAGCTGACACAGAATCTTCATTCTATTGCCTAACCAAAGTGTTACAGATTCAGAAAGCTGAGATCTTTCTCTTTGTCATGTCCTTGTATTTCCCTGTTTAATTCGGAAGTAGAAGTCACCCAGGACCCAGACAGATGTTATCTCACTTCCCCTCAATTAAAGGACAAGTGAAAACCTTACCTTTGTGGGAAACCTGCCTCTTGAGCTGCCAGTTACTGATGTGACAGGCAGAGAAGCTCCCCTGAGATTTAAATACATATCCACAAAATTTTGCTAACTGTCCAAACACAGTATTTAAGTGACTGCTGATATTGTACAGAGGTTTTCAGCTCTAAGAATAGTCTCAGTTTAAAAAAGGGGGAAATAACAAAACAAAGTAAAGCAAAAACAAAACAAAAACAAAAATAAAACCACAAAAATTCCAAAAATAAAAATAAATGAAAAAAAAAAAGCACACCACTACAACTTTTCCACGATTAACATTTTCTTCAGGCTATATGATATGACAATGTGAAAAATACAAAATGCTTCTCCTCTTTACTTAATAAGTCATCTTGCATTATAACAAGGATAGCACTCAGCATTGAGGAAGGGCTTGCTGGCATCAGCAGGCTCAGCTGTTAGCTCTGCACAGACCTTAACAAACGTGTGCAGCCTGCTATAGGTAATTAAATGTTGAAAGGCCTATTTTGGAGAGTAAAGCCTGCTAATTCTCTGCCTTGAAAATGTGCTTGTAACAATGACAGGGCTTTTTTTAGTTCTGGCTTCATGTTAGCACCAAGTGCAAGGTTATATCACACTTCAATTGATTAAGTGCTGATGGCCCCGGTAGACAGATTTGATTATACTGCAAGTACGAGCCTGGAGAGAGTAATTAGTAGTTTCATCCTCATTCTGCACCCTCAGTTCCACATTTAGATTATGAACAGAGCCTTTCAGGCTTCTTAATTTATTTTTACAAGGTATCACAGATCCACAGCTGTTTGGCAGCAGATACAGAAGAAGGTGCATTCGTGAAATGTATTGAGCTCTTAATTATTAAGGCATTTCTTGTTTTGGTGACCTCCATCCTTGTGCAATTTATCTGTAGTCACAGTCAGCAATAGCTGTGGAAGAAATGGAGCAAAGACAGCTAAACTGTTTAGGCAGCAGCATTAATGCTGACTTTGATGGCTTTCTTCACCTGTTCACTTTATTCTATTTAAAATTGTCATGTGGCTGGCAAAGCACTCAGGAAAGTTTACGTTTGTCCAGTCATGATTTTCAGGACACAGATTTTTGTCCTTGACTTTTATTATTTTGTCTTGCAGGGACACAGCCACAAAACCAAGTTGTGAACTGTATGATAACCTGATGTTAATAAGACATAAGGATATCCTCTAGCATCCAGGCTATCTCTATAAAATCTTTCAGTGCCTAGTACCCAGTAATGCACATATAGATGCAATTTAAAGTGGTGACAGGAATAAAAGAAGTATTTAAATACTTTCTTAAGTAGCATTCTCATAAGTAACCCCCCAAAAGGATCAAAGATTTGGTAGGAAGAATTGCTGACCAAAATGCAATGTGCATAATTAATAAGTAAATTATCAATCTCAGTAGATTTACTTAATCTATTTAATGCTACAGGTGGAATGGCAGACTGAAATATAATTTTTGGGATACTACAGGAGTACATTTCTTTCTGCCAGTATTTTCTTCCAACCAGTTTGGGGCTTTGAGTGCAGAACATTGGGTCATTTCCATATTTCCCAGGCAACAACTCCTACCTGACTGGCAGCAGTGATCTATCTTGACTGAGCTGTAGCCTCAAGAGAAATGTCTTCTAGATTTTGAACATCTACATTGATAGCAAAACCTCCCTCTAATGATTGCTTAAAATCTAGAAATACATATTCACTTCAGAAATATCTTTCCTGAAGGTGATTTGTCTTTATTGAAAACATCAGTTGGAAATCACAAAACAGGTTTGAATATTACTTAACACATTCTTGTTTTAAAAAGTCATGTCAGCAATGTGCCACAGTCCTAATTACTGCAGAGAAATTAGCAAAGAATTATATGCAAATAAATGAAGATAATCAATGTTATTAGCACATTTTGCTAGTCAATCATTTCAATTGCTTTAGGCTATGTGACACTATTGATATGGGAGAACCAGCTAAAAAAAAAGCCAAGATAGCTTTATCATGTGAGTACCCAACATTTGCATAAACATTTCAAATGTAGTGCTGAGCCATGAGGTGTCAAACTGGGCTGGCTCTGGTAATCCATATTACCTACATTGTGAGCATGGTTTGGTATGAAAAGTGGGGTTGGCAGTTCAATATACCCAATTTTTTGGTTCTAGTGCATGTCTATGCAGTTAAGATATTTCTATGCTGGGTTTTTGCTTCAGACAGCATTTGTTACTGGGACTGTGTGGTTTGAGTGTTGCTGCCTAAATGTGTCTATCATTTCAGGATGGAAGACTTGGAGAAATCTGTTGTTCTACCGGCGTTAAAATTTCTGATGGCAGAAGAGACAAATCTGGTGCTGCCATGTTTTGACACAATGGCTGGTTCCTGCTTCTGAGCTGCATTTTTTCTGCCCTGTGATAAATCTCACCAGTTCTTGCTGGTTATTTTTAATTTCTGGGAAGAAGAACGCAGTTTATTCTTCTTGTTGGGTGGAGACTTCTACTCTCAAAGCACAGTTTCCAAGAATTCAGTTTTCTCTGATCTTGCTCAAACTGCTCCAATGACTGGGAGGGGACTGTCCCCTCAGTATGACTCACAGCCTCCAGGACACCCAGCCAAGGCAGATTTGTCTTTCATGGCTGTTCTGGGCTTGGTGCTGGAGATCACTCAAAGGCCCCAGGAAGGAAAAAGAGAGGAATCAGTTTCCTGGGAAAGCTGAGGCTTGATGCTGGACGAGAAAAAGATACTGGCTGTCCAAATGAAATGGGCTTGAGCCAGAGGGAAAAGCAGTCTGCAGCTAAAAGAGGATGTGACCAGCTGGTGAAAGAGGAGTAACTGGAACCAAGTAGAGAGATAAAGCTTGGGTGGTGGGAGATGCAACTCGCTGCTCAGAGAGGCCCTGGAGCTGTGGGGAAGGTGGGAGCAGCAGCAGCAGCAAGGTAAGCTAAGGCAGGCACACAGGAGCAGTGCCAGGCAGGCAGGCCAAGGGCAGGAGCAGAGGTATTAATCTGGATATTAATCCTGCTGACGCTTTTTGTTCACCACAAGTACTTGCTCGCTTAATTGCTCTCGAGAGATTCACTCTCCCCATCCACAGGACCGTGTTCTTGGGGTCTGTGGTTCAAGGGAATGATTGCAGGATTTAACCATATATACTTAGACAGAAAATACAAATGCAAGTCTTTGACTGGGGTACAGTTCTCATCCACACACATACTCAGCTATTATTTTAGGAGTGTCTCTCTCATTGTGCCAGTACTAGCAAATTAAGCAGTTCAAAGGAGCATCCCCAGGCACTGGAGCTGTCAGAGCTGCTTCCAACACAAGGCTGGCCTGTGCTACCTCCTGCTCTCTCAAGCCATTCCTAGAAGCATACTGGGAGTTAGCACATCCTGGGTTCCTTCCCATCAGATGTGACACCTTACCCCAAGGCCTGAGGGAATTTAGTAGAGGTGGGTCAGCTGCACTCTGGGTCCAGGTACCATCCTGGGCACACCGAGTTGACAAGTTCAGACACAGCTTTTATACGACCCTGCAATCAACTTCCAATTCATTGTTCCTCTTGCTTGGTGGGGATTGTATTATTATCGTGTGTTTTTAACATCTGTTATATCTTAGAAGAGAAAAAATTCCAATGGCTAATTTTTTTCATATTAGCCTAGCTCTAATTAAGCTCCTAGAAGCTCGCTCAGATTGAGCATTCTCAGATATTTCTTACAGGTATTAGAATGCAAGAACCTAATTTGTAGTGCTATATTGTACAGCTCCAGAATGATGTCACTCTTACAGTAGTAAGGATTATTTCTTATAATGCCTTCTATATTCCTAATATTTGCTCAAATCATTGTCATAATTGCAAAGAATTGTGATGTTCACTTTTATGTTTGTAGATTGGATCCTCCTACCCATGACTCAGATCTATACTTGGAAGATTCCTTTGTTCGTGGGAGCTCTGAATTCATTCATTCATTCATTCATTCAGGTACCTCCTCATGAACTCATCCCTTGTAATGTTCCTCCATTTTTTTTCAATGGGTCACAACTTCAGGTATTGAAATATGGAACTACTGAATATTACTTCTCACCTGTGAAATGGGAAAGCCTTGGTTTTTACAGTTTATGGATTATAAATGACAGAGGAGTCACTGTTTTCACAGCTTGCAGAATCACTGCATATATACACAATGTGTAGTGTTCTAATGTTGCAGGTATGGAAGGGCAAGATTCTTCATCATATTACAGCAGGTATACCCTGTGGCATTTTTTATTTGTCTCATTATTCCATTCATGAAAATTTTAGTTGTTGCTGGATTAAAAGAAATGTTAGGTGTGTCAATATATTTTCTACCGTTCAGTGATATTTTGTTTTTTCATTCATCCAGCTTCTAATGAAAAATATTTTTCTTTATGTATCTTTTGTCAATTCAGTTAAGCTGATTTTGTTCATATTTTTCAAGCAGAAATCATAAGCATATCACTGAATACAAGAAGAATTGGGGTACCTTGTACTTCTTTTTATATGGGAAAATGACATAAAATTTGGAAAAAAAAATATATACTTAGATGCTATATAAGATATGACCACAATCATATGCTGGGTCTTTATTTTCCTAATTCTCCACTTTCTAGACACAGTTAATAATTTATATACAATAAATTAATTTACATAACAGATTCACTGGGCACATTTAAATTCTAAATAATTGCCTTGAACAACTGGGATAATGCTATAGTAAGAACAAAGTAGAGGAACTGCTCAGAGCATCCTCAAATCCTTGAAAAGGAGAATTATTTACAGCAATTGCCAGACTAAGGTAATTACAGTACCAGTATACCTCTCTCATATATGTCAAAGGAATGTGTATTTTTAAATCAAGCTAAATGGCTGTATAGGCTATTAGGATCATTTTATGTTGCTGCTGTAGCTGAGACAACATCTCACAACAACTTAAATTTATATGTATAATAATGGCCTGCTTTGTTTAATACATATTTTTGCTAAATTAGTGTGGCCTCTCTATTTTCTAATGTAGATTGGTGGCAATATGTTTGTTTTAGGACAGAGGCTCTGCTCCATAACATAGTTTGTGCAGACTGTGCAACATTACCCTCTAAGTGTTTAGTACATAGGGCACTAAAACTCGGATTTATGCCACAACTTTAGAGGTGGCAGTCAACTGCAGTTGCTATTACAACAATTCAATTTTTGTATAATACACAGTAAACCTCCACTGAGAATGGTTTTATACTCTTTTAATGCTCTCCATATGCTGAAAGAAATAATTTGAGATTAAGGGAGGCTTATGGTAGACGCTGGCTAAACTTCTTGTTTTCATTTGGAAACCCCAGAGGCAGTAACAGCCCAGTGCCAGCATCCCCCCCCAGCCCAGGGGCTGTCACCTCTCTTCACCAGCACATGGAGACCTGCACAGGGGTTGTGCAGCCCCAGAGAGATTTAAAGTCACCATCCAGCCTTCTCTGGACCACTGCTTCTCACATCTTTGCCTCACCCTCCCGGTCTCCCATTCATCTAATACATTTCTTATGTTTTCTCCCCATGCCCCAATTTTGTACTATCCAATATAAAAAACTGCCATGAATAAACTTCTCCTCTAATACTTCTGCTCTTTCTCTTACACTGGAATATTTTTTATGTATACCACGATTATGGATCTATGCTATCTTTCTTACCCATAGTCCTCCAATTTCTGTCTCATTTTTATATAACTTAATAATGTGTTTGGCAGTAAAGGAATATAAAATATCCTTTTATATTGAAAGTGAAATTTTGAAAGGGGATAAGCAAAAAAAATAATCAGAGTTATAGATGAATTCAGTATCTCAGTTACTGACTTCAGAGAATTAAAAGGTAGTCAACATGTCCCTGTACAGAGGAAGGCAGATGTACCCCTATGCTGGGCAGATCTGCAGAGAACTATGTATCAAACTTAAAAAGCAGTTTCTCATGCAGGTGACCACTTGAAATTTACAAGCAGGGACAGTAGCAGATTGGTTTGTGAGGCAGGCTTTACTCCCAGAAGGGAATTTCCCGTGCTGATGGAGCAGGTTAGATAAAAGTAACTTCAGCTAGGACAGATCACAAGAAACAGAGCAATATAAAGTCCTCTGGACCTGGAGGGAACAGCATCACCTCTAACAGTGCAGCATAAATCCAGCTTTTAGCTCCCAATCCAGTAAGTACTAGATGAGTAATTTTTTTACAGGTTGCATCAACAGATATAGCCACAAATCTACAGTAGAAAATAGGAAGTCCCCCAAAAATGCATCTAATTTTATATATTAGGCAAATCAATACACCAACAGTCATGGAAAAGCCTGAAGTAGCATTGTTCAAGAACCAAGAAGAGCCTGGCTGCAGCATCCCAGAAATATCAGAGCTAAGACAGCGAAGATTTAGGAGAACCAGCAATGAAAATTGCAATATTCAAGTCATGTGGTGATTTGGACATGGTTAAAGATTTCAAGAGACCAACAGCTGACACAGGTCTGGGGAGAGCAACTCACAGCCCATCAGGCAGAGGTCACTGAAAGGCAGACAGTGTCAAAGCCAACTCAAGATATCTGCCTGGAGAACGAAGTAGAAGGCTGATTTAAGGGAAATAAGTATATCCCAGAGAAGAAAACAGTCAAACAAACAAATAAACAAAAATGTTTAAGGGTGGAGGAAGTTCTTTCTGAAAGTAAGTAAGATTGTGGTGTAGTCTGGAAAGTGAGACAGTGAATAGCAGAGGGAGGGCTGGGTTGAAGAGAGACACAATTGTGCTGTTCAGAAAACAGTTGGAGAAGTACATTTGGAGACCACTCTGAGCAACATTATATTGAATGACATTCCCCAGAGAAAGTAAACCCTAGTGAAAGAGCCTGTAACTCACTTAGAAAAACAGTGTGCAAATAAATAAATGTTCCTGGAAGAAACCACATTACCACCGGAATTAACTTATGTGAAATTTGTCAAGTTAAATGCTCCAGTGATACTGGTTTCACCATATGTTTGTAATTTTTTTCTTGCAGAGCAGCTGGTATTTTTCTAGGATGTTCAGGTCATGTCCCTATTGTCTAACCATGACTAGCAACATTAAAACATTTCCCAACAAAATAAATTCTGAAAGCTTTTTCTAAACTAGCTGCACGATATTTTGTTTCTTTCTCTTTGCTCATCAGATGCAGTTCAGAAAAGTATGGACTCTTTTTTAGGAAATAATCCCTCTTTAAACAATTGCAATTCCTTTTTTTTTAAAGCTTAATCACTTTGCTGAGAATGTGACTGGGAATTGAAAACATCATTATCAATGTTTTGCTGGGAAATTAAAGTGGGTGAGAAGAAAAGGGTTACAGTGGGTATTGCTGTTGTAACAGTGCTGGGAAGGCCAGGCAGCCTCTCTGCAGCAACATGAGCTTTTGGCTGCTGCAGTTAATAAACAAAGACCTGACAGACTGGCATGACAGCTCCTTGCCTCATGTCAAGAAACTGCTATACACTATCATCAGTGACTGGGAAGAAAATGTAAAGTTTATCCTGAAGCTGAGAGAAATCGGTGAGTAGTAAAGAATGGGGACATGTCAGTGATGCAGAGTGAGAAAGGTAGATCAATTCATGAAGCAGGTGGTACCAAACAACATACATTCTGAAAATGGCCAAAGCAAAATTATACACCTAAAAATAAGAATGGTGGCTTGTATTATGCATTAATGCTCTCAGGAAGATAATTGCTCTGCAGGCAACACTGTGTATAGCTGATTGAACATGAGCTCTGAGCAATGTACTGTCATCCAAAGCTATTTTTGGGGTTGATAAATACATATATACCTGTGAGTCTGAAGAAGTCTTTAGCGGGAATAACTTTAAACTTTACTCCTTGTCTGGACACATCTAAAGGGTTTTTGCAGCCCTTTCCATGATCAAATGGAAGTTACTTGGTGGCTACAGTCCAGTAGTTATGTTGCAGCTAAAAGTTTTGAGCATACCTGCCTGCATGACAAATTTCATGGGCCCCCAAGGTGGAAATAGCATTTCTGTGCCCTGCACAGAAAGCATATGGGTCTGAAGGTTCCTGAAATGGCAAAGATGACAAAGCCAGGGGGTAGTGCCCTGCAGTTACCAGCACAAGTCCAGAAACTGTTCCCTGCATTAGACTGGCACAGCAACAACTCTGCACAAGACAGGCTTTGTGGTGGAATAGCACAGCTAAAGAACAGGCAGATCTATCTGGACCAGCAGATGCATCAATTCAATGGCTTTGTCTCAAACAGTCCATCCTTTGCTACATTGCTTCTGTTAGCACACTGTTTTCTTGAGCAGGCAGACCCGTCTAACACTTTTTGTTTTCATATTCCAGCTATTGCTCCTTTCTAACCTTATTTTTTGTACTTCTCAGCTGCTTACTGGGAGCCCAAAACATGCCCTGCAGTGAGGTGCCACCAAAACTGTGGCTATAGCTCTCCCCATGTCCTTGGAGATGCAGGGAAGACAGCCTGGAAAGTTTTCCAGGAGCGGCTGGCAGTGACAGTGTGGGTCCTACCTGGATCTCCTCATGCCCCTGCCATGCCAGGGCTCTCCCAGCACCTGTGCCAGCCTGTGCACCAGACCACACTGCTGCCTCCAGTGCAGAGCAGCCAGGGACACTGGGCAGCAGGGAGGAGGTGACTGGAGAAGAAGTGTAAAGCTCCAGTCATTTTGGTAGTTATCCATTGGGCAGGGCTTATCTAAAACCAGTGCCAGTCCTTCCCTGGGGAAATGCCTTGAAAGAAATCAGGAGGTCCCCAACAAATGTTCTTGCACAGGGTCCCCTCTGCATGGACATCTAGGGTGTGTGAAGAGGCCAGGGGACAGATTGTCTTTCCTCCCAACCTATTTTCCTGTGTGATGGTAACTGCCTGCCCAAGTTAATTGCCCACATCTCTACACAGACACTCCCATCTTCTGTGGTCAGAAAAGGGCAGCGTTTACCCCAAATTTGTGCCAGATGGAACCACCACTGACATTGATCAGCCTTGAGACCTGTGATGGCTGCAAACTCCAGAACCTCCTTTCCGGGGAGGCAGTGTGTTTCCATCCCACTGCTTGCTCCTGAGGCTTACTGAGGAATTCCCATCTCTTGTGAGCAAACTAACCCTGGCAAGAGATAAAGTCCGGTTTTAAAGAACTATTGCCTTGTCTTACAAGCACTGAAAATCAATGAAACTTGTCCTCACTGATTTAGACAGCCTGTGTATTCTTCTGATTTTTGTCTCAACAACACTCCTAAATTCCTCTCTGTGTCCAACTGCCAGCAATTGGGGGTTTGCTGTTTCACAGTCAGCATTTCCACATAGACTGGAACAGGGTGTGGCCCCCACAATTCCTCCAGGGGAGAGTTAGGGTGCCAATTCTCATGCCCAGCTCTCCCCACCCCTCATCCTCCCTCAAAGCCGGGATGCTCCCAGCAGCGCTGGAGGTCGGGGTAGCGCCGCACCCAGAGCAGGGGGCTATGGCCCCAGCGCCGCCGGGCACAGCGCTGCTCCTCCGGGCCCTGGCCCGTCCCTGCAGAGCTCCCAGCAGTGTTTGAGGACAGCACAGCCCGGCAGTGCTGACACTGCCAGCCCTGGTCCCCAGCGCTGCCCCCGTCGCTCCCTGCTGGCGGAGCCCGCAGCTGGAGCACAGCTGGAGCACAGCTGGAGCACAGCTGTCTCGCTCTGACCCCGAGAACAGGCAGCACTGGAAGCGCCCAGCTTCTTTTTGGACCACACAGGCAGTATTCTGGAAACGACACATCTTTTTCTGGACACAACCCTTCAGCAGAAGAGAGAAAATCCCTCTCCTTTTCCAGGCTCATCCTCGACCTGCTGTCTGGCTTCACTGCATTCACCATGATAACAAACATCTGGCTGAATTTCCCTTCCCATCAGGTTAGCTCCTGTGGTTTCCCTGCCCCAGCTGACATTTCCTTCCTTCCTACTTTACAAGAAATTCTTATAATCCTTTCTACATGTTTTTCAGAATGAACAAGAATTAACAAGCACCTGTCTCCATACTCTGCCTGTAACTATTTTTCAGCTTAATAGGCCTGGTGCTTCCAGTTCCCAGTTTAGGGGGAAATTAAATAGAAACATGACATACCAGAATCTTGAGGTATCACACAGAAATTAAAAATTCTAAATGAGTGGGGAAGTCTATCTTTCCTGTGGGGAAGGCAAAGCATACTCTCTTTGCTAATGCTTGGGAGATTATTTGAACTTGTTAACCTTTAGGAAGCACTAAAGATATAATATTTAAATTTTTTTTCTTCTCCTTAAAGAAGAGCCCTGCTTTTCTAGATTGTATATTAGAAACAGAGGATGGACTATTTTATTTGTTTTTTAAGATTGCTCTGAAAACATATTTCAGTAATACAGCTGAGAATATAGGATGTAATATTTAGGAGTTTTTCTGGAATGTTACATAGTATGAGCATCTGGAAATTATATTTAGGGAACTGGGTGATATATGAAAATAAAGGAAAATGTAGGCAACATGGCATCAGGGAACAGCCAAAGAAAGGCTTCAAGAATTCAGCACAGAAAAGAAAGGTGACTGTGGTTTCTAACCTGCAAGATTAGCAATAAGGATTTAGTGATCTGGATGCTCCTGAGACCATTATATGAGCACACAGACAAAATGAAAGATACTTTGATCTACAGTTCCCATTTAGGAAACCCTAAAATTAGCTACAGTATATCTGAGGTGCTGAGTGTATCTCATACACCACTGAGCAGGTCTGTAATTAACTTTGGTTCTTTGAGTGCTAAAGGACATGTGATTGATTATCATTCAGACAACACGCCTAGAAAATGCAGCTCTGTCATGGATATATGAATATATAATGCTCCCTGCTAATTCTAGTTCAGTTAGGTGCTTAATATTTGAGCAAATTGCTCAATTTTGGAAAATGCTATTTTTAATATCAGATTTTAATATTAGGATACACTGGATAAAAGTGCTCTGGAGAATGAAAGCTATCAGCAAGTGCTGAAAACACAAGGCAAAGTTCAGGATCAGAGCCAGGGGGTTCCATTCATAATCCTGACTCCAATCAAAGAATATCTGGGGGAATCCACTCAAACCAGCTCTGTCTAAGGGCCAGAAAGTGGAATGGCCCAAGGTTGCCTGACTCTCCACCCAAGCTTGTGTCTCCAGTGCAAAAGAGGCAACGGGCTGAGGTGAGGAAGGCACTAAATGCATCCTTCTGCCACATCTGCCAAGCACCACTTGAACACCTGGTGAGTTGAAAAGTCCCCAGAAAGGCTCCCAGAGCTAAAAGTGGCCTGAAACAACTTTGTCAGAGTCCTGGAGCACAGTATTGACAGGAAAAATCTGAGGGAAAGTTTTAACTCCTTGTTATTAGGCATTGAAAGGTTTACTGTATTTCTAAAAAAAAAAAAATAAAAAAAAATAAAAAAAAAATTCGTGGCAAAAGGGACAGAATATTGAGGTTTCAATTCACTTTACTGAGCTTAGTCCCATTAAATTACAAACAGTTGCTGAGAAACGTTCACAGCTCTTCAGCTCAGAAATCTTATCTCATTTATATTACCACTAGGTGGCTCAAAATGAAAGCAAAAAATGCACCACTCACTGCTTTATCCATGACCAGAATGAACACACACGACTTAAAGACAGTCTCATAACTGTCATGCTTCAAAAATTTCTATAAATCATCAAGTTCCCCAGGTTAGTGATAAATACTCTCTTGAGAGAGCAGAGCTGTCATAGCCTCAGACATGTTATAGCTCTTAAAGACAGATGTTGCTTGTGAATGTGTGGGAGAGCAACTTCAAAAAGAGTAATTCGTATTTTTCTCCTTCTTAAAATCAATTGCTATTGAGTGAAATTACCAAGTGACAGAGAGTGATAGAAGTTGTTTAAATGCATCTAAAGAACAGCATTATCACTTCACTATATTTTAATTTATTTTAACAAATCATCTGAACAAATAACTTGTTTTGTTTCATAGTGATTGCCTTTATTTATAACAGCAGCTTATGACTTGGGGTTTAGCTTTCCATTACACATTGGTTTAGATAAAGGACAAAGCTTGCAAATCAAACCCATCCTTACTTGAAAGTAACTTACTGATAGGCAAGACTCCTGGGTATAGATATATATCTGCAATCAATCAAACCTGCTGGCTTAACAGCACTTTGCTCTTTCCAGGTCAAGTAAAATAAATAGAAAGGACAGTTTCTGTAGAACTTCAAAAGGCAGATTATGTTATCTACTACCTTACAGCCAGCCATTATCCCACCACTGACATATGAATTGCCTCCAATTGAAGATAATGGGACTTGTTAAATAGGAGGGTGTCAGACAGAGTGAGAGAGGGACATAGAAAGGATTTCTATTTTCTCATAACTCAAATACAGTTAGTGTTGCATGCAGATCTCCCATTTCTTACATGAGGCAAGACAGGGTGTAGAGCCACAATAAGGATCTCCTCACAACCATCCTCACACTTCCTATGCAAATAAAACACTCTCACAGAAGCTGCAATCTGGGCAGTTAAAATACTCTTGGACAATAAGCATGCTTTCATGCGGTGGCTCACTGATGAAGATTTTGGTACCCACATGTGATCATCAGGGTTATAACTGAAAACTATTGAAAGAAAGAACTCTCCAAGGGGACAATATCCAGGCTAATACCAGATCCCATCTACATAGTCTTCCTTGGCATCTCTAGAAAAATATAGCATGTGCTTGTTTTGTTCATCTTTCCTGTTTGACTGGCCACACTCAGACCTAGGGCATTATTGTGCCAGAAGCTGAGATGAAGCTGGGGGCCTTAAAACCTGCATCAGGCTGTGGGACCTCAAATGGATGTTTCCTTGGGCAAGGGAAGCTCCCCAGATCACACACCAACACACCTCTTGTCATGGAAGGATAAAAACTCCCTCTATCCTACTAAAATAATGGAAGGATCTTGTGTTTTCCCTCCTACAGAGAAAGACATTCAGAGAGCAGCAATGCCAACATGAAGGAAACACACAGAATAACAGCCCTCCTTTACAACAGACCCCTCAACTGGAGGCATCAGCCTGTTAAATCAGATACACCTTCAAAATCTTCACAAGTGCTTTGCAAGTTGCCCTCTGGGGACAGCACCCCACTTTCTACCAGGACTGAGCTGTCCTCACAGTGCACACCAACTTCACCCCCAGGCTCAGAGGCACAGCATGTTCACATACTCTGGGTCCTGGAGCAAAGATACCCCAGATGGCTCTGAACAGCACCCCCTGCTCCACAGCAGAGGTCAGAGGCAAGAAGGTAGGAATGGCTCTTCCTTCAGGGAGGCTGAGCTATCCACTTTGCTTTATTTACCCTGCCAGTGTCTTTCCTTGGCATTTTTCCTTAAGAGTGAAATTTAGCACTGGCAAAATGAAACGGAGCTTAACTTCCATGGTACAAATCTTGTAGTAATGTCATAGGAGGCAAGCACAGACCTTGTGCAAACCTGTTACAACAGGTAATAAGCTACAAGATGTAGCAACTTGCTAGAAGAAATAACAAGTTCCCTAGATACTTGTTTTTTCTAGCTCTTACATACCTTTCATAGCTCTCGTGTTTGTGAAACTTCTCCAACAGTCCTTGCTGGGGATGTCACTGGCTGTCCCCAGATCCATAGAGGCAGGCATGGAGTGTCCTGGGCTGCACACCAAAGCAGCATGCAGGAAAACCATACATCCTCCACATAATGACTGTACTTTTGGGCTTCCAGCACACACATCTAAAAACTCTCATCTCATCAGTAGTATCTTGATAAGGAATAACATGTGCTGGGCTTGTTTTGCATGCTATTGTTTTCTTGAACTTCCAATGTGTTATGTGCGTGTGTGCACACTCTCAGGTTTGCTGTACTTTTTGGTTGCCTGCCAGCTCATCAGTGCTGGGGCTGCTATTGGTGTCTGATCTGTCTCATTTTGATGCACCACACACTGGGGCACTGTTCAGAACCCTGCTCCTGATGCAGAGCCCACTTCAAGGCCCCTTTCCTGATTTTCAAAGCCTCCGTGCCTACTTATGCCTACAATGACAGATGATTTGTCCTTCTCATGAAAACAAAACAAAACAATAAATCCCATGCTAATTTACAGAACTATAGGAGCAAAGTTGTGACCAGAAAAGGCTGAACCTTCAGACAAGGTCCAAAACAAAGCAGAAATAGGCACTAACTGCACCAAATCCAAACAAAATCTGAAACCCAGCCCTGTGCTCTCACTGCTGGAGCTGGTTTCCAGACCAGGTCACGTTGCTGCTTCCCAACATCAGTCTGGTTCTTGTGGCTGAGTGCAAAGGCAGATCCCTGTCTTAAAAGGCTTTTAAATACAATGAAATAGCACTATGGTAGATGCAGATGCTGGCTGTAACCCACAAGTTTCCTTCTGAAATGTGTGCATCTGGCCCATAATATTTGCAAAATTAGGCCTTTACTCTGCAGTTAAGTGGTATACAGGCAGTGTAGACATTCAGGATATTGTACTTGCTGTGTGCCCCTAAAGCAGGTGCTGGATACCTCTGGAGCTCTAGGCCATAGTTTCTGAATCCAAAAACCTCTCTGCAACATAACCATGACTTCTGATAGGATGAAGGAGCTGCTCTTGGAAAGTCTTCCTGCCTGGAGGCCAGCAGGACCACCACCTACAGCAGAGTGAGAACAAAGGGGCAAAGTAAAGGATCAAGGATTAGTTTAGGCAAATATAGTCTGAAGGTTTGACTGGAATTAAGAGTTGCAGGGCTGAGTAATAACTCTCAGCATTTTGTGTAAAAACTGGTTGGTTTATATGTGTCTCTCTCTGTGCCTGGTAGATCTGTGGAAGGTAAATATCCTGGTCACAGGCCAGACCCATCTGGGAAAGAAAAGTGCTGTAGTTCATGACTCCTGGCATCAAACTGGCTGGACTTTCCCACATCCAGCTGACTGCTCTGCCCATGGTGTGGACAGTCCCACTGTGGGTAGGTGTGTGTCTGATCTGCAAGACACAGGACACAAGGACAAGGAATGCCCTGGTGCTCTCTTCAAAGCCCTCCAACTCCAAGGAAGGAGGAGGAATAGCAAAATGAGAGTAAATGTATGGGAAAGTAAGGTCTATGGCTTACAACCATATTTCTTTTTCTTTTTCTATTTTTCTTTTTCTTTTCTTTCTCTTCTTTTCTTTTTCTTTTCCTTTCTCTTCTTTTCTTTTTCTTGTTTCAAAGAGAAAGACTAAGCAAGCATTTACCATCTTTCTTTCTAAAAGGAGAAATGTCTGTTCCTACAGTGCCACCTTCAGTCCTTCTTTGCTTATAGTCTTAATTTTACCTAGACTTTAATTTCCTGAAGTTCTATTATTTCTGTTAGTAAAGGCTCAACTCAAATAAAAGAATTTCTGTGTGTTTCTCTTTGACAGTAGCTCATATTGCTAAAACACAACACTCTTCAGATCCAAGTGGCAATATCTGAACGTTTCTGAACAGTGGTGACTCTCTTGCATTCAAACATTCTCTGGACTGACAAAGCAATCAGTTGTTTGCTGAGAAGGTAATGGGTAAGTAGGAGTAGTGGGGGAGGTACATGGAGCCAGTGTATTGCTAAGAAAGTGGAGTTTTACCCAAAAAATATGGTAGGTTCAGTGTATGCTGTATGTAAGATATGAACCCAGGGACATGAATGTCTACAGTGATAACAGGAATTAACACAAGCAATAACAAATACAGGTGCTTCTGTCAGAGGATCAAACAATGGAGTTATCAAAAAATTATGGCAAACATACACTGGCAAGGTCATGTGCAACTTAACATTTTGCTGAACATGCTTATCCTCAGAATTAATAAATTTTATACCCAGATCATTCAGTGCAACTATAGCAACTGTTTTGTTAACAAATGTATGAATAGAATCTACAAGGAATGGGAAATACATTATTAATAGTTTTTGTAACTGGAGCTCATTTTTATATGGGGTATCCCATATTTATACATGGGATATATAGTCAATAGCTATACTTTAAGAAGTAGGTTGTTTCCAGGAAATAAAGCTGGTGTCCCACTCTTCTCCACACCACATACTGACAAAGAGATCCGTGGTTAGCTTCTCAGAAAATAGAATATTTTGAAGTTCTTTAAGTAGAAATGTTCACGTCAGCACTTGTGCTGTGCTCACAGGGTCTTGTCCCCAGGCATGGAAGGTGTTGTTGCATGTTCACAGTCTGCATCAAAGGCCACAGCTGACAGTGACCACGTGGCCTTCAAGAGGCCACAACATAAGGAAAGCAGAAGTTCCCACTTCATGCAGAGCCTCACTGTTTTGTGCCCAGTGTTGACCATTGCCAGAGCTTCTGTCTTCCCTGCTGTGATGAAAGGAGTCACCTCTTCTACACCCTGGGCTCTCAGAGGCAGCAGAAATTTTCTCTCATTTGTCTCTCAACACAAATGTTCTCAGCACAATCTTGTGCTGGTATGAGGGGCTGAGTCCAGGGCTGTCAGACTCCCCCAGCCAAGCACCAAGGGGAAGGATGGAAAGGAGCTGTTGTTCACTCACCTCTGAAGAAAGGT
This sequence comes from Buphagus erythrorhynchus, assembly GCA_013400855.1. Lineage (NCBI taxonomy): Eukaryota > Metazoa > Chordata > Aves > Passeriformes > Sturnidae > Buphagus > Buphagus erythrorhynchus. Next base: position 15,227 of record VZTT01038806.1, on the reverse strand, counting down.
GGTGGCAGGAGCTTTCCAAGGAAGCTGGGAAAAGCTGCAGCCCCATGCCTTGGGCATTCCTAAGGACAGTGAAGAAAGAATTCAAGGGGATGCTGGTTTGGTAGTTGACTGCAAGAACTGTCTTTGTTTTATGTTGTGTGTGTACATACCTCTGTGTGTGTGTGAGTGTGTGTATTATGGATGTAAATTTATTCAGTGTGCAAAAATGGATGCTGGTTCTTGCCAAAAACAAAGGTGGGATTCAGTCAGAGATTGAGGTGCCTAAATTTAAGCACCTAATTACAAACATTTATTTGTGAGCTGGGTGTCTCAGCTCCTACTGTAGTCAGTAGAGATCAGGCATGATTCAGCTGCAATGCATTGGTGTCTGATGGCATTAAGATGCCCTGGAGTTTTTTTGCTGGCCTTCAGCTGCTGCTCCAGAGGACCTAATGTCTCCTGTAGGTCCTGTGTCACATCTGCAAGCCCCATCTTGATGCCTAAGGTAGCCTCAGGCTTCTCAGTTACCACTTACTGCTGTTAGTAAGAGGGCGACTCTAGGGAACTTCTCAGTGTCTATCTACCTCACTGTGGGCAGACTCAGCCTCCAGACCCCACCATCCCTGCTGAATATCCCTCCCCTGAGATTTGCAGACTGGATCTTCACCATCAATACTGGGAGCTTAGAAATCTCATCTACAAATACATTGGATGACTAATTTTAGTGTCCCAGGCTGAGTCCTGCCCAAAGTGTTTGTCACTTGGCAACGCACGTTCTAGTTCATGACTCAGTTCCAGGAGGAAGCTGTAAAAATCCAGTTGCAGCATGCACAGGGGAAGGGTCTCACCTTCCCCATCTCCCAGGGGATCTATGCTGCCAAGTGTGGGTGCTGGGGACCACTGCTGCAACTAAGGTCCAGGGAGAGAGTGAGCCTAAGATGAGCAGAGTGAGAGGGAAGGCACGGGCTGCTGCCTCTCCTGGTGCCAGGGAACCCCCTGGAGGCTCAGCCAGCAGGGCTTTTGCTTTGCTCTAGGCAAGCCCTGGGGAAGCAGTGGGACCAGTTGGGAATCCATCCAGGCAAATTAAAAAAGGCTGTTTACCTGTCCTTGCTACTAGCAATCATGAAGAGGCAAGAGGGGCCAGTGGGCAGAGATAGATGGTAGGTCACATAGATAGCACCTCTCTTGCTGACAATGCCTAAAGCACTGTAGGATAGGAGATCCCAAGGACACTCAGTGCTACTTTGTGTGGACACATCTGGGGCATGTGAGAAGTATGGTAAGGACACAAAATGTAGATGTGAACTCCAGCTTGGGATGCTCTCCTAGGTCCCTGGAGCAATCTGATACAGCAGTACACACATGGCCAGTGAGACTGAGACTTCAAACCTCCTGCAGGCGGGTTTGTTCTAGCTAATAAATTCATGTCTTATTTGTCTCCTGCCTTGAAGCAAACATAGCTGTGTTCATGTGCAAATGAATGTGACACACTGTGATTTCTATTTACTAGCATTTTATGCCTACACTACCCAGCATAAGCGGTTGAAAATGTTTTCTGGCACTGTTAGTTCAGACCTTAATGTAACTGCATCAAAGCCAACTTCTAATGGACTGAAACACTGAAGTATTTATTTTAATTTAAATCATTTAGAAAATGAACCTAGAAATAGAAGCACTTCAACCAAATGCAGCACATGTTGCCAGAAGAGCCACCAAGACTCAGTTGTTTCCTCCCAGCAGCAAGAGTCAATGCCCCAGGGGACAGGGTCCCAAATGTGTGTCCACAATCCCTGGGCAGTCCCCATCACAGCTTCCCAACAATTTTATATTTTATCCCACTGGGTTGTAAGAAATTACTTCACATGGATTCTACCAACGATTACATGAAAAAGCTAAGATTTTTTACTTGCCAATAAAAAAGGACTTTCCTACAGTATATTACTACCAATGTTCCACACTCAGGATGGGGCTCCTAAAAAGTGCATTTAGCTATCATCAGCTTCGAGAGAAGTGACCTTTCTCTTATTTTGCTTCTCTGTGCCACAAGAAAAAAATAGAACAGATTATTGTTTGTTTCTGTCTCCAAAATATGTCATCAAAATATCCACATATTTGCTATGAAAGTGAAGTTCTGTTCTAATATTTTTATCTAAAACATGAGAATAACAAAGTGTCATTCATAGATGGCATCTGGTGTAAACTATTTTAAGACCATATTTAGAAAAGGGACTGAAATGTCTCTATCCACTGCTTTAAGGCTCTCTCATTGATAAAAGTTTTATTTGCATTTATTCTGCCAAGTACATTCTGAACTCCACAGTACAAAACCCCTGCCTGTTAATTGACGTGGTATTTGAGCTTCAGATTAATATCCTCTTGATTGTTCTCCTGACAGGACTCCAAAGAACCAAACAGAGCAGCTTTGCCTGGGAGGAAACTCATAAAACATGAATTGGAGAGCCAGCCCATAAATAGAAGTAGCTCTGATTTTACATCCAGTCCATCACAGTAATTAAAGAAGTTCTCATCCAGGAAAAATGAGCGCACCCACTTCCTGCTGGAGACATTCATCCACCTTCAACTCAGCCCACTTGTTTCTTGGAGCTGACATTAGTTCTAAACCAAACTGATGATCTGAAGCAGGGTGATTGCTTGCATTTCATTTGATTTGGGTTTTTTTTTCAAGGAGGGGAATAACATGGTGGGAGAACGTAAGGCAAAAGTTATTTCCTCAATTTCTCAGTAAAAAGTAAAATGAGTAGAGTAAACACAGGCAAATCCATTTAAGCACAAAAGCAAGGCATCCCCAGGAGAGCACAAATGAGAGCTTATATAAGAGACATTACACACCTCATTATGGAATTCAAAATATTTGACAAGGCAAAGCCTGTTGAGATCTGTAAATAAAGTATGAATGCTGGTGCTTCAAGGCAAAAAACGAGAACAAGCAGATACCAAAGGATACAAAGGTGAGTTTAAGCTTCTCCATATAAAGTCTTTTAAAGCACTCTAGAGGTGCCCAACTTTTTCAGTGCCATCCTGCTCATTCAGTGCAGCAAAATGCTGAGCAAGTAAGAAGCAAACCCAATTGCTCAGTGTAGAAACATTGTAGTAAAATGATTACCTTGGTATGTTAAGGATCACTGTAGAACATAAAGCTATTTGGCTGGTGCTTAAATGAATGCAAGAGGAATTTATTAACATTTTTATGAAGACTAAATACATTCTTACTTATAATTTAGCTGCAAGGTGGTATTGATAAAGTGGATGGAAGTGCCTCATCACTGAACCTTGTTTGTGCCATGTTGCTAAAACAGGCTGTGCAGTTCTTAGTCCTGCAAGCAGATCTGCTCACTTTAGTGGATAGCAAAGGTCTGCATCCCTTCCATTTTCATATACATTCAAAGCTCAGAACCCACAGCTATCTCAGCAAGGAGAGATGGCAGCACTCAGGAATAGAACACTTACAGCCCTGCTACAGCCTGGTGTTGTCGTTCCCAAAGACACCACAAACAGCTCCTAATCTCTCAAAACATAACCAAAGTTGAGTTCCAAGAGAGATTAGCTGAATGTTCAGCTCAAGGGCACTTTTTGAAGGTGAAGAGCTCAACAAAACTCCCTTGCTTGCAAAGTTCGAACCTGCTGCAATGTAATATGAGCAACAATTTTAAAGCACTGATAAAGGACAAACTAACCAATGAAATTCCCTGTTGCAATATTAAGAGAAAAAAACCAGGCCACGTCTTTACTTGTAACAGAGATTTTGCTTTTCATTTTTTAAAAGTACATGTTTGTCTAGCAGAACATAACTTAGTATTCTATTTCTATACCAATCACAGAACCAGACAACAGAGCACTAATGGTAAAACAGCACATTAACAGATACCACATTAAGATTTACCTTAATGTAAGAACTTTACATTACGCTCACATAGTTCATCCATTTGGACTATTAGCAATCTAATATTTCTTGATTCATCATTCTTTTAAAAGAGGTTACCACTGATTCTAATGCCAAAATTAAACACATTCACAGCCCTCTATAAGATAAAGGAAAATAATCTAATATTCTCATAATATAAAATAATAAAATAAGATAATCTCTAAATTTAAAAAAACAACTTTGATGTTATATTGAGTATACAGTACACACTTACTGTAATTGGTCTATCTTCTGTGCAATAGCAACCAAAGAAACATTCCCTGCAAAGCCTGTTATATAAAGAAAAATATAGAAAGACATATGCACTGTGCAGCAGAATAAACTGAACAAACATTTTTTCTGCAGGAAGTCTGTGAGAGAAGTGCTTGAATGTCATTGCTAATTTGGATTTGGAAGCCCAGCTCATCCCTCTTGACACAGTTCAAACAGCTCAGGACTGTGACCCTGATGGGAGGAGAAAGTGAGTATACATTGGACAGACTGCTTTGTCCTCCTCCTTTCCTTCCCCAAGGCAAGAGAAACACCAAAAACATTTCTTCCTATCATGAGATCAGAAGACCACATACAGAAAAGAGAAAGTTTCACCAAAAAGCCACTTTCTTTGGTGTCAGCAGCAATTGCAGGTCAAAGGCTTGACTGCAGTTTGAGTATGTTACTGAGCTGTCCATTAAGAATGGGGACTGTCTCTATTCCTGCCTGTAACAGCACCTGCAGTTAAACTGCTCACAGGACTTTGCAAACAGTATTTCTCCTAAGATGGAGCTGCAGACATATCTACTGAACAAATTTTAACCATTTCAGAAGTGAGCCACATACGCAGCGTTTGATACANCCATTAAGAATGGGGACTGTCTCTGTATTCCTGCCTGTAACAGCACTTGCAGTTAAAATGCTCACAGGACTTTGCAGAGACCAAAGGCATAAATTTAAAACCAAACCTGCAAGTTGTTCCCTACAGGCAGCTGGGCACCCTCCTCCTGGTTTGGCTTTAGTCTCAAGCAGGTTTGGCAGACCAGGGCTGTCAGTCCTGGGGCCTCATCCACAGCACTCCAGTGCCAATTCATCACAGTTTTGCACTGGAGCACAATCATATGCTCTTGTTATGAGTTCCTTTCCTAAAAGCTTGTCTGATTCAATCTGCCTTTGAATCAGACATTGAACTGATGCCTTTAGAAAACTATCCACATTAACTCTTATGCCTTCTTTCTGAGTGGTACTAGGAATTAATCCCTTACTGGTAATGTTTATACTTAGAGGGATGGATTTTTCTCTTGTATGCATTACCTCATCATTATTGACATTGAATTTCATGTGCCATTTCATTAATCAGCCATCTCTGCAAATCTGCTCAGACAACTTCAGGTCAGATTACTCTGAGAAAATATTCTGTTTTAACATCTGCATTACTGTCACTCATTTCATTTTTCGAATTTCCTTACCATATCCTTTATGTCTTAAATGGCATAGTCATAAGCCCAAATTAGGTGATGACCCACCAATAACCTCCTATTTTTTCCAGCATACAGCCATGGAACACCTGAACATGAAGCAGGCTCAGAGTCCTCTTCCAAAAGCCTATGCCCTACACACTCCTCTCCCCTGTGCAGTGTCCCTGCCCTTTGCCATGTGCCCTCCTGCAGGCTGTGACCCTCCTTTCTCCTGCGTGCCATGGGCTGCAGACTGGGGGGACACAACAGGGCAAGCTGAGACACAGAGCCCTCATCAGCACACATCAAATACCTACATCTATACCCATGACATTTCCAACCAGCAGCATGAGGTGACAGCAGCCAAGCTGGCCCAGGCCAGCTGCACAACATCTTTGAAAGAGAGAGAAGCACTTCAGTCTGACTGTCCCTACGACTCTATCCTTGGGGATACCTTTGGTATCAGGTTCTAGGGTTTTTGTCTTAGGCCATTGATGAAGACAAGGATCCATGGAAAGAGCCTTCTTATGAGTGAGAAAATTTTCCTTCCATCTCACACTGTCTTTTCAACTCTACCAACTTTCTTGGTATGGATGTCAGACTTCTAAACCTGTAGTCTTTCAGATTATTCCTCAACCCTTTTTTGAAGACCTATGTCCCATTTGCAGCCTTCCATTATTTTGTCTTTAAGTGCTTTAAACTGTATCTCAAACAGGACAATTACAGTTAACTAAAGCTCCTGCATCAATTTGTTCTGGCCCTGGGAAGGGCTTAGATTCAGTTTGCTGCTTTATGCCAATCAGTTTCTCATACTTATCTCCAGCAAAGAGTTACTCCAGTGGGAGTCTCACTGACCTCTCCTGTAAGCAGCACTAATAGAAACACATAATTTAGCTCTGCTGCAAGGTCCTGCCTACACAGGGTGCCTTTTCTACCCCTGCATCATCTATTGTCTAGTTGGCTTTCTGGGCAACTTTCTCCTTTGATGCTTTTAAAGCAGATTTTATAGCAGCTTTCACACCTTTATACTTACTCACCCTCTAGACCCTTTCTGGCCTACTTTACTGCAGTGGGACACTCAACTTGCTACAGTTTATGATCTTTTCCATTTTCCTCGTTCAGATAAGACTGCCACATTTTTAAAAAATCCCCCTGATTTAATTTAGCATTTTCCACTGCCTTGATGTTTGATCATGATAACATTTTGTTTTCCTTTCAATCTTTTAAACACTCTTCCCTGGTAGGTGGTATACATTCACTCCGTGCTTCTAAAATGGTATTCTGGAGCAGTCTCCACACTGCCAACACACATTTTCCTGGTTTATTTAACCTCCTGGTTTCCTAAGTACTATCTTATTGATTTATTGCCTTCCTACTTTCCAAAAATCCTTAGTCAGCTGCACATTTCATCTCAAATTTTTGCTGCTTAAGAACAGAAAAGCTACACTAATTTGAAACACTATCTTCTTATGGGAATAACTAGCATGGACTCTTCCCAGAAGATCCTAGTGAAGTCAGTGGACTAACATGAGATAGGGCTCTGAGGAGCAGAACCCTGCACACTTTTTCCCTAAAAAATTGCAACTTTTTTCATGTTGTCTTTTGTGCCTTCGTTGTCTGTCTACCTCCCACTTGATTTTGGATATTTGCACATCATAATAATGATTTGAATTTAAACGGCATCAATTAGCTGTTTTTTTCAAACTTATGGAATATTTCTTCTTAAGGAATTTTAATTTTAAAATTGTTATATAAAGCAAAGATGTAATTAGGAAGGAAATCTAATCTCTTTCTAAAAAGTAAATCTGTTTCCCATACACTACTGAAAGTAGTGTCTACTACACACAACCTGAATTGCTGCTCTCAAATGACTATTTAAAGAGCTCATTAATTGTCATCTGCTCAGGATACAAAGGCTTGCTGTGGACTGGAAGAGAAGAAAGGTTAAATGAGGCCTCCCTTTTACTCCCATGACTCACTTCCTAACATGCATGAAGGCAATGGTCATCTGAGCTGTTGTACAAATAGAGAGTAGCAACATCCTACAGCAGAATGTGAACTATTGAGGTGTTCAGTTTTGCCTCTTGGGGTTCTGACTTTAAGAACCATCCTGTGAAAGATAAGAGGCAATTTTTATCTCCTGAGGGAGCATGGGACCAAGGCTGTGTCTGAACTCCATGACCTCATGTCCCAGGTGACTCCTGTGGGAAGAGGGTGAATTGTAGCTCAGGTCCCCTTTGGCCCACAGGCTCAAATCACTTTCCTGCAGAATTCCAGACCCTGCAGAGGGACAATGCATACTTGCATTTTCATTCAGTGGAATGTTGGGACACACCAGGGCATATAGGTGGTCCCAGATTCTGCAAGACACTGTCAGGTACTGTGCTTGTGACCTAAGCTGAGCACAGGATCAAAGATAGGTTGGGGCTGCTCTACTTCATGTCACCCTACTACAGCACAGCCTGGAACATCACCCAGCCAGCACACAGGAAAAGGAGCCCAAACCTGATCCACCATCCTGCCCCCAGGCATGAGGCAGCTGTCCCTGTAGGGAGAGCAGAGTCACCCCAGCAGCTCAAGGACACACAGGGAGTTGTGTTGAATGTGGTCCTGAGTAAGGAGACACTGGTTCTGTGGCTCCTCCAGGTCAATAAATCCTGCATGCATGACCCACTCTCCTGATTTTCTTACCACATTGGTGTAACTATGATGTGATTTATCTGGAATCAGTGAAGTGTCAGTGTCTGAAACAGATAAGCCAGAAAAACTGAAAAGTCACTTGCAGGAACAAAGGACTTCCAAACAGCAAATCAATGTGATTATGCAGAAGCCAATTTATTGTTTACCTCATATCCTACTTACACATTCTAAAACTACTGTCCACACGATCATGCATTACTTGATTTGTGTCTCTATCTTGTCCACGCACCTTGCACACACCTTGCAGGAAATATGATTGGTTATGGTCCAGTGCTTCACTGCCCACCTTTATCTTGGTTCTTCTAATCTTGGTTTTCTGTTTTTCAGCTTCTTCTCTCCCAATTTAGCACAATTTATGTTTCAGTAGCCTGGACAAATTCCAGAGTGTTTGATAAAACAGCAGAAAAACAGCTAAAAATGGCTTGGCTGGTGCATCTGGTATAAACTATGGCCTAAACTATCCAAATACATTGCTACAGTCACTTCTCCTTTGTAAGCCTTAATTGACCTTTCCTCCATGCAGCTAATGGTTCCCATGGGCTTTGTAGTGTCTTGTTGGTTGTCATTTTTCTGTAAGCTGTCCTTCATGGTGATCTCTGTCTTCTCCTATAGTTTCAAAACAAGCAGAGTCAAATCCTATGTGCTGATTCCTGCACTTTTTTTTTTAAATAAAATCTGAAATAGCAGCCAATATCCCAGTCACCATGTGCAGCAACAAGCAACCTTCAACTCCTGTTTCAAAATTAACACTGAGACCAGAACAACCACCTCAAGAGTGGGCATGTACATCCAACTGCACAGGAGAGGTTTGCTTCTGTTTTCACAGATATGTGAAGGTGGCTCATGACAACCAGGTGTGTGACTCCCACCAACTGTGACACAATAGATTTTCAGGTGTATGGTCAGGTTCCCAAGAGTCCCCACGAATCTGGGCTTCAGCTTGCAATGACACCTGCTATTCAAAAGGGAAGTGGTTTCAGCTCCTCACACGAGGCAGTACCAAAAGTGTGCCAAAGAGGATTACAGAAAATGTCACTGCAATCCTGCACATCCCTCAGGTCCCTCTCAAGTAGGCTTTGTTTGTTTCTTTTGAAATTTATCTCGGTCTTCTACAGAGATAAGAATGGGACACAACATTGCCAGGAGCTGGTGATTTTGTTCAGTTTAAGATCTAAGCAGAGAGGAAAATAATATTTATTTGTCAGCTCAACCCTTAGTGCGTAAGTCCCCAATACAGCACTAAAATGACTCTATTAGGGAAGGGGAGAAAAATAACATAGCACTGAAGGTTTGATCTCTCCCAATGTACATTCAACAGAAGTTTAAACTTGGATGCATTTCAAACAAGGACAAAAAACAAAATAGCCCAACAAAGTTCTTAAAACAAGGCTGAGTAAGAAGGCCAGCAATCACAACNCAATCACAACAGATTGCTTCATGTTTATCCTCATGTTATTCCTTCAGTAATTTTATTCCCTCACTAAAAGAAGCTCCATTAGAGATGCCCTGAGAACGTACTTTTAGTTTTTAGGCACATTTTCATGATCATGCTGCAGGTAGATTGTCAGGTGGCTTTAAGATTAAGCTGCTTTTGAACACCAAATCTATGTGACTTACAGGACTGAAAAATGCTACAACACTTTGGCTCTACTTTTTCCAGAACAAAATAAAATTGCACAATAGGTAATATTTTCAAAGATCTGTAAATATTAAGTCTCAGTAAGCAAATTACACAATTCAAGTTTCAGTGGAAAAGAACCACCTTGTGCTCAAAGCTTACAGGCATACTCCAATGAGTTAAAGTAAAATATCTCTGCTCAGAAATTACAACCAAGTTTTGGTTTCTATGGCCATCCTGTGCTTCACTAGGTCTGGCTGGAGTTTTGAATAAAAAACATTAGTGACAAATTGTATCAGAAACGTCAACAGAAGGAAAGGGATTTATAAATGTCTCCACAATATATTCCTTCCCTATCTGCAATAGGAAAAGCAGCCCTTTAACACCTCATCCAATTGTTTGACCATGATGTTTTATAGAGCTGGTTTATGAAAACATTTACTCAGTATTTATATTTCATTCCAGTTTGGCATTTTCTGGAATACTTGCAGCACTTCTGGAGAATAAGGACATTTATTTCAATATGTGATCATATTATATTTAAATTTTGTACAGTTCTCCTACATACATCTTTCCTTTCTCATCCAGCTTACTCCCCACTAAAGGAATGATGGAAGAGAAAGATACAAGTTTTATTCTAAAGATAGCTTCACAAAGGAGATCTTAACTAGCTTCTTCAATGTTTCTTCAACTAGCTGAGCACAGATTTTCCTGCTGATGAATGAACCCTTAATTGACTTCATTCAAACCACCCCAGGTGGGTGATTAAAAGATTGATTAGGGATTTGTCCCCTGCCTGTCAAATCTGACTGCAGCTCACTTAGATTAATAGTGCATCTCTCCTCCAGCTTGAAATGATAATGCACTGCTTGATTGACTGAAGTGTCCCTGGGTCAAATAAAATAGGACAAACTAATGCCACAGAACATCTCTTTGGCTGGGATACAATGTTAGCTACTTTCCAATGCACAATATATTTATCTTCCATTGCCCTACAGCATTCCATGACCACTGAATCAGAGAATCTCTTTAGAGCTGGGGAAATGAAAAGGGAGGAAAGAAAGTAATCAACAAAAAAGATGGGTTTATTAACACTTGCTTACCCACTAAGAACCAATTTTCCCCTGGAAAGATTTTTCTCTAAACACCCACTGGGTTTCTGCTCTCCTCACAGAATTTTGGCATCTTTAACTAGCAGTTTCTGTCAGGACCACATGAAAGGTCATCACCTTGCATGCCCTAGTGTTCATCTAAACCTTTCTGGGAATAAAACATTTGAAACTAATGTTGTTCCTTTATTGCCTAGAATCCAAAAGAGGATATTGCAGCAGCAGGGAAGGTAGGAGGTTGCTAGGATTAATTTGAACACAGTAAATCAAAGACTTTGTCCCAGGAGGAGATTCCAACCTATCTGTTACCTGCCTTCTGGGGTGAGGCAATATGAGGCCTGTTCCCCAAATGAAAAACTAGGAAATGATGAGAAAATACATCTATTAAGTGGAGGCAATCAAAAAGTGGAATAAAAATACTCCTTGGAAGAAGATATCTCTCCAGTGAGATTCTGATTTCAGTTGGTGAAAAAGGTCAGTGTCAGCAAGGATGGCTGCAGCAGTCTTTATGGCTGGCACCATGAGCTTCAGGACCAAAGATGTCTGCATAGAGATTTCCATATTCCAGTGAAACAAAGTCCCTAAAAGTTGAAAATATGGATTGAGATGAGGGTGTTTGTTTGGAGGAGAAAATTTGTTGACAGCATCAGAAGAAACTCAGAGTGAATTGTAATTAACTCAAAGTGGAGAGCACTCAGTTTGCTGGTGGCCAAAGGATGAAGCAGACCTGGACTGAAGCAGTGTGTGCAGAGACAGAGGTGGGCATGAAGGAACACTGCAGAGGCTGGTGCTCAGGAGTAGCTGAAGAATGATGACCATTAGAGAAAATCCTGTGCTGAGTCTCAGACTCTGAATAAAGCTTTTTCCTTTTCTCCACAGACAGCAGGCCTGGCTGACTGGTTTGTAGAAAGCCACAGCTCAGTTTTCAGAAATCCCTGCTACAATCTGAGCCATCTTGATCCCCTGGGCAGCTGAATTGACCTCTCTTGTGCTGGGATCATTGCTCATCTGCAGCTCTGTCAAGAGACAAGCTGAGTCCTTTCTCATAGGAATTTCTGAAATACAGCCAGCCATCACTGACCTTTCTATTAAAAACAACATTGAACTGATTTCTCAGGCTCAGTACTCCTTGAGAAAGAAATGCAAACTGCACATTTCTCAGGGAAGTGGCCACAAATAAAAACATGTATTTTAACATTTGTCATTTGCAGATCTATCTCCCAGAGTGGAACGGTATTCAAACCACTGGCTAAATACTCAGGCAGAGATCACAGCACAAGTTTTCTAGTATTAACTCATTATTGAAATATGAAACAAGGCAAAATAAATGAGTGGTCTAACAAGTAATATGACAAAATACCACTGGACATCACAAGCTGCTCTCTCACATTGTCAGGCAGTAGAAAGCAGCAGCCATAATACAAGCAGAGGAAAGAGCATCCAGTTCTCCTGGAGGAGAAAGTCCACTCACCCCATCATATCCCAACCCACCCCATCCCAACTCACTCTACACTATCCCATGAAGTAGAGAC
>VZTT01038805.1:0-26492 GCA_013400855.1 Buphagus erythrorhynchus | reverse complement strand
CCAGAGGCTCTGCCCTGCTTCTGCTTACCAGATCTGGAAGAAAAGGGCGAACATAGGAGCAGATCCTGCAATCTCCAGCAGCCTCCAGTTGCGAATCCCATAACTCATGCCAGCCAAAATCATCTGCCCGATGGCAGAAACCATGTGAGAAATCAGCACTGCCTTTGGCCGGTAGGAAACACCCACCCATTCCGTAACTAAGAGGAAAAACAAAGCTTCAGGCTTTGTTTTGTGCCCCCTGTCACTATCATATCTTGGGAGGGCATGTCTGCTGCCTCAGGACAAGGGCCTCCTACTCACCCAGGGATACGGCTGTAATCAGAATTCCTGACACCGCAGCTCCCACGACAAACCTGAAGGCTATGAACACATAAAAATGGGGCACAAAGGCAATTCCCAGGCCAAACACACCCTGGATGAGCATGCAGATGAGAAGGACTGGGCGTCTGCCTATCCTGTGGAGGAAGAGAGAAAAGCCAGTCAGTACCTGGAGAGACCCCATGGGAAGAGGGAAGAGCTCAGGAGGGATGCAAAGGGATTTGAGAACCAGAGGAGATTTGACATCCATGTGAACATAGCTCCTCTATATGCACCAAGAAATAATGTACAGAAAAATCAATGTCTCCAGTGTTGGCCCATCATGGTTCTGGCAAAGCCTGAGACACCAGCAAGGGCTAAACTTGTGATTCCTGAAGAACCGCCCCACAAGGCTGAATCTGCCTCTCTTTTCAACCCTCAGACATTTCCAGACCCCTCAGGTGGCCCCAGATGCCCTATCTCAGGCAAGGGGATTGAGTCTTGTGAAGGGAGCAGTTCCTGTTCAGTGAATGGACAGTCTGCACCCTCGTCTGGGCTGTCCCTGGGTGCTGGGCAGAGTCTCTGGGAAGGAACTGTGTTTTCTCACCTGTCACTTAGCATCCCGAAGAGCATGGCTCCTATGAGAAGCCCAGCCATGTAGATGGACTGGGAGACATCATTCAGGACTGCTCTGTCACACACCAGGTCAAACTGGAGGGAGGAAAACACAGATGTTGTTGTTTTTGACAGACACCAGCTGGTTTTTGGGGATGGGCAGCCTTTCTTGTTCATGGTGGATCCGGTGCCTGAGCTCTTGCTCCAGCTTCTGGGAGCAGAGAACCCCTCACAAGGACTTGAGCCCTTCATGTTGAGCACTTAGGACACAAATCAATGGTGGGATGGACACATGAGGTGCTCAGCATTCCTCTGCATCCTGGTGCATGTCTGCTGGGTGCTGGGATGTGCAGGATTCCCCTCCAGCCCAAACATCCCTGAGGGAGGGTCCTGGTTGGCAAATTTTGTTTCAAGTGTGACCTTGGGGTGAGAGCTGTATCAGCTTTCTTCTCTGGCTGAAAAGGCAGAACAGGGTGGAAAGAGGAGGAGAACAGTTTTTTTTTTCTGGTAAAGGAGGACCAGCATAGGAATGGGAAGGGATGCAGCTGCTGAAACCTCCAGAGAAGCCTTGTCTGAAATGGACTTAGTGCTTCAGGGACACTAAGGAGCCTTTGGAAATGCCAGAGGATGGAGTTTCTCTTCTGTTCCAGCTCAGAGGAAGGTATTTGTGAGAAAGTGCTGGAGCTGGCTGACAATTAGAAAGGAGGGAAGAGGAATGAGGGAAAGTGAGAAAGGAACAAAGGTCCACAGAGGGAGAATCACAGAATCATGGAATAACTTAGGTTGGAAAAGACCTCGAAGAACATCAAGTACAACCTTTGACAGACCACTACCATGTAAACTGGAAGGTGAGATATGAGGCAGATTGGAGAAGTTGAGGATGCTGATAAACAAGGCTTTTGCTCAACTGCATGGCCCCTGGCATGTCTTATTGCAGCCCTGAAGGTTTCTGGAGGCCCAAGAAATATCAATGGCAGCCACTTGGAAGGTAAATGTCTTTCACAGAGAAGATGATGTGAGTAGAACTAGGCTGAAGAATAGGGGATACTGGGGCAGTGATGCCCAAAAGTCCCTCCAGGCAGATACATCATTAAGTGAAGGGTCTGGATACTGGAAAGGGGACAGATTGTGGGCAGAACATGTGCTGGACTCACATGCCCATGGTCACTGCCTGTGCCCTCCCCAGACACCTTCATCATGGCCTTCCTGTGACAACCTCCCAGGGATTCCAGCTGCCATCTGTGTGATGCAGGCAAAATCCTGCAGTAAATCTCAACCTGACTGCACCACAGCTGGCACTGGCTGACCAAACCACAGGCTAGGGTATTCCCATCCCCTCCTTTGCACACCCCTGTCTCATCAAACAGCAGATACAGACCTCGGTCAGCAGGGATGGTGGCTGTCCTGAGGGGTACACCCAGCCATTGCTGCACTTCTCTGTGTCATTCAGCCCGTAGGCCAGGATGGAGTCGAGGTCCCAGTCCACCGGGGAGTACATGGAGCACTGCTCGAACTGCCCGTCCGTGCCCCGGGGCAGGGTGAGGTTCAGCTGCTCTTCCTCCGTCAGGTTGGGGCCGACAGCACGGATCCAGCTGGTGTCACAGTGGTAAGGCACTTCCACAACCATGAACACTTGGCCAACCATTTGGAAAGGAGTGAAAAGTAGTGGGAGGGAGGTGAGCAGGACCAGCAGTTTCTGATAGGGCCCACACTCCCCCAGAGCATGTAAAAGATCTCTGAACTCAGCCATGGTGAACACCTCTGTGGCCAGGCTGCACTGGTGCCTATGGCTTAAATAGGCAAATATTAATGTTTAAACTGTGTGAGCACTAAAGCCCTAACTCAGTGTGATAAGATGAGCACCTCTATTAGTACACTAGTCCATTATGATGATACAGTGCAGTCCTTCAGGCTGCACTTTGTCACCAGCCATTCCCTCCCTGCTCTTGCATATAGAACAAAGGTGCCAGAGCACTGCCATGCTTGGACATAGTAGAGTGACATCTTGTCCTTTCCCAGCCTGAGATGTGTCTCAAGGCCTCCTGAAGGCAGCTATGCTCCAGCACTAGGATTTTGTCTGAGGCATGAAGTTGGGATTTTACAAATGAGGGTTAATTTTACGGGGTGTGGGGAAGCAGAGTAAATTTGCTGCTCCCATTGATGGTTTAGTGGCTATATAATGCATCCTGGAGACTATATGTAAGAGAAGCAGAACAACACTTCTCCTCTGGACAGGAAATATGGTTGGTAGTCCAGTAGACTTACTCTTGACAGTTGTGTTCCAAGCTCTCTGTTTTCATTTGTAGAAACCCTGGTTTGTCATAAAACTGGATCTAAACTACAGTTTCTTGGGGATAATCCTAATATAGACCTGGCTTAGAGAGTACCTTCAGGGAAAACAGCATGTTACACACACAGACATTCAGAGCACACAGGATTTGGGAAATGACACCAGCTTGGCTTTGCCTGAGGTTCTGATGTTACTTGAAAAGCAGATTATCCTGATTTCTGCTGCGCATCTGAGCTGCTTCCTGGGTAGACTCCCTGAGTGGTTTGTGTCTTCATTCCTGGTAAACTGGGTAGCTGGTTTGCTCTCAGTGTGTGGAATTTTGTGTGTAATTTGGCAAAGGTTCGTTTCACCAGAGCTCCTGGTTGCTTTTACCAGAGCTATGAACACATCACTAACCTGCTCATTTCAAATCTCCTCTCAAATTCTTTGTCTTTCATGCTCAATGTCCATAGTATATCTGAGCCTCCAGCAAAGTCACTCCTGGGTCACACAAGCCTGGACTGGTGTTTCATGAGTTTCAATAGCTCTGTTGTGCTTATGAAAGCCAGTAAAGGAGAAGAATATTGGATTTTAAAGCATCACCCCCTAAGCTGGAGTGGGAGAGTGAGATCATACTGGTTAGTGCTGTTCAGAGTAAAGGAAGAGAGGAGTAAATGTTACTTAGAGTTGTGTAAATTCACACCAGTGCTGTGCATTTGTCATCTGCACACACCATACAGCCAAACATCACTCAGCTCTGCATCCACATCCTTGGATGAGAGGACTTGCTGTTATTCAGAGACATTCTCCCAGCAGGAGGCTCAGTTACACAACTTCCAGAGGTTCCTTGAACCGTAAATTAATCTCTGGCTTTTTGGTAGGATGACTTGGCCTAGGAGATCTGCTCTGGCAGACACATTTTGTCCCTGTCCTGCCTTCTCTATCAATGTGCAACAAGCTCAAGTCTTCAGGCTCACCCTGTTGTGTGTGGCTCATGGTCTTCCCTACCATTCCTCAGCTCCCAGCATTTTCTGTGGCAAAGTTCCAATTTATGACTATAAAACCTCCTTGGGGGTGACCCAGACCTGAGTGAGTTTCATGTGCTGATGCAGATGTGACTCCTTCCTTAAAGCTGTTCTTCCAGCCATGACCAGACAGGCTCTTCTGAAGCCCTGGGAAGGTCCTTTGTCACCCTCAGATGACATTTCTTAGTGGAAAGATGTCTTCATACCTGTCTCCATCATCTAGGGCTGAGTGGGTGGAGATGTCTCAGGGAGAAAGGCTGGGGCAGCCCTGCAAGCTGCTGTTTCCTGGAGCCCCACTTGTAGGGATTCTGGGCTTATTGCTCTCTGCCCAGCAGCTCTGCCCAGGTGGATTACTAAGGCTTGCAAAGCCTCTTGAAAATGCAGAAGCCTCTATCAGGGGGGATCAGAAACCAGCAGGTCTCAGGGAAGGCCTGGAATGGACAGCTGGAAACCTGTATTCTCATGTCAAGGACAAGCATCCTGGAGGGAAGTTCAGAAAGAGAAACCACAGCCTGGGAATGAGGTCTAGTGCAGGAAATAGAGCTTTGATGCATTAATTAATGGGCTTGGCTTAGCTCTGTGTATCAGGAGTGGCAGTGGCTGGAGACCCCTTTGGACACATCTGTGCTGGGGTGAACTGTGGAGAAATGGATTCATACCCACTAACTTTGGTGCTCCTGCCTTTTCCCCTCCTCTCAGAGCTGGCAGGGACAGATCAGGTTTATGGGTGTTATCTGGTAGTGATAACTCATCTGAGACTTCACTCTGAGCACCTTTTGCACGGGTGACAGGGGCCACCAGCTTCCCAGTGCTCCAGTGAGAGATGTTTGATCTCTGCAAGCCTCCTCTGCACCTCCAAGCACAGCCTGGCCACGTTTCAGGCACAGCTCTGACACAGCAGCTCCTTTACCCTGAACTGCTTGATCACCCCAAGGTGAGACTGACTTCAGTGTTTGACAAGTCACATAAATTTCAAGGATATCCCTTTTTTTCCCTGATTTATGCTGATTGAGCAATTTCCCTGCTCAGAGCACTGATGCTACTTTGCAGCAGATGCAGTCATTAAGCAGCTTTATTCCTCCAGCAGATCTGACAGAGCCAGGGTTATTTTGGCACTGGTGAGGCAGGAAGCTTGTTGGGGTATGTATTTTATTTTATTTTATTTTATTTTATTTTATTTTATTTTATTTTATTTCATTTCATTTCATTTTTCATTTATTTTCTTTATTTTATTTAATTTAATTTTGTTTATTTTGTTCTACATTAAAAATTAATCATTTTAACACCTTCATTTTTTTTTTTACAGACAGCTGATTAAAACATGTGAATTGCTATGCTTTATGACCCTTTTCATAGCTTAGTACGAGCTTACAACATACATAGTTCATGCTTTGACCCTCTGGAGTATCTCTTAAGCTTGTTTATCATTGGTATAATTGTTAACTTCTATAGGATTTTTATGTTATGTAATATTTATGCAAAGGGCAGTCAGGGAGGAGCAGAGTGCAATGGCACAAGGAGAACAGATTTATCTATGTCCCCACACCCCAAGACTTCAGGACATCAGGGTTCATTTCCGTCCTCTGCCCTTCTGATCATGTCAAGGTGATTTCACTTTTCTTTGTTTATCATTGTGCAGCTGATTTCAAGAATCACTTTTGGTCCCATATCAGCTAACTTGTGCTGCATTTAGGGCTGTGTGGGGTTTTTTTTAACCCTTTTTTTTTTTTTCAATCTATATAAAGAACTCCTTCTCTGAAAGGTCATAATTTAACATCTCCAAGTCTTCAGAAGACAGACTGTCATAATCTTCTTCAGCTCCTGATGTTTTTCTGCTCCTGTTCATTTTTTCAGAAGCCTCCTGGCCCGTTTTGGTTGAATCAACACCAAAATGATCAAAGACACCCTGATTAGAGGTTTCAGAAGCACAGCTGCTAAGCATGTATGTTAAGGGAGAATTGTCATCCTGTGTAGGGAGATGCTTTTTTGTGGAGCCTTCAGCAATGAGACCCATTCCAAACATTTCTTCTGCTGCCTTTGGTGCCTGGCGTTGTGGATCCACCTGCAGCAGGAGTTCACAGCTCTGAATCTCTTCCAGGTCTCTGATATTAATCTCATCCTGCCCATCAAGAAGCGAGAGGCTGGAGGTGTCCCAGAGCTCTAGTGAGGTGTTTGTTTCTGATGAGATTTCCTGGAATAAATCTGAAGGATTTGGATCAAAGAAAGTTGAAGTTTCTGCCTCTGAGTTTTGCATATCTGAATTTGGAGGGTTTTTTGCCATACTGGGGAAATCTTGTCCTCTCGAAAAGGACAAGTCACTGCCCCCCAGAAAATCCATGTTGTTGAACTGAAGTTCAGCATCCTTGGGTAACTTTTCTGAATTGTCTGGTGAAAAAAATATCCCATCCTGTGCCACTGTGTCCTGGACATCCAAACTCAACAGGTTCTGGGCTCCTGGCAGATGAGCATCATGCTGATTCCCTTCCCTGGTGAGATTTTTGCTGTTAGCAGCTGCAGGCACAAGCTCTGGAGGAAGCTGTAGAGAGTTTGTTCCATGATTTGAGATTCCTGCAGCTTCCTTCTGATTTTTCTGTGCTGGCATGAGAGGGGGCCAACAGCTGTCCTGCTGCTGCCAAACCTGACTATTTAAAGACACATGGTCATGAATGTCAAGTTCAGTTCTCTCATGTTTATCACCATGTGACATGGCTGTGCTGGGAGCTGACAGCAGGACATCAATCTCCTTGCCCCCAGTAGAGCCTGAGAATCCTCCAGAGCTCTCCTGGATATGTTTAGGGAGCACCTCCATCTTTCCAGGCTGTGGCAGCTGATCATTCTTGGAGGCATTTTGCTTTGCTTGGCTGGAGGAGCTGAGGAGGCCCTGAGCCTTTTCTGTCCTGCCATCAATATTTGCTTGTTCTGAGGATGCTGCAGGTTTTTCTCGTGGACTCTGCTTCTTCTCTGAGGAGTGACCAAATAAAGTGGCAAGAGCTGATTGAGGTTTCGTGGGTTTCCTCTGGGTTGTTGTTTCTTTCCTGGGAGTTCTGCCTTTGTCTTCAGAGCCAAAAAGGGTAATGAAGGGGTTTTTCCCAAGCCTGAAACCTTTACTTAATGTCTCTCTACAGGGTTGGCTGCTTCTGGCCTCCTTGCTCTGGGGACCAGCCTGTGACACAGACACAGTGCTTTCCCCTGGACGTTTCAGATCCACTCTTTCTTCACCTACTGGATGGCCTCCAGATTTGTCCAAGGATGTATTTGGTGTGGAATATTCTGATGTCTTGGCTGATTGCTCAGAAATGTGCAAGGTGTTTTCACTAAGAACTTCCCTGGAATCCTTTGACTTGGGGTTGTTGACTTCATCATGTGAGGGGCAAGTGGCACAAGTTCCTTTCAGAGGTGTGTCTGTTGGTACTAGAAAATCCTTGCCAGATGATTTAGTACCATGTCTCCAAATACCCTCATGAGTGTTACTTTCCATGTGGCCACATGTGTCCAGAGGTTCTGTTTCTTGTGAAGAGGACACATTATGATCATCTATCTTGTCTGGACAAACAGATGAACAGACTCTTCTCTTTTCAGCTTCATTTTCCTGAGATGTACTCTCAGGACTGGGCTCTTCCAGAGATGCTGACATAATTACTGATTTCTCTTCTTTTGTCTTCTCCAATTCTGCCCCTTTGCTCTCAATTCCAGGCAAATCACTTACGCTGGATGGCTGCATAGCTTCCCCCAGAGTTAATGGCATCTGTTTCCCAGGGAATTCTCTGGTGTTTGCCTTTGATTTCTCGTTCAACATTTCAGTGATCTCAGGTGACACACCCAGCCCTCCTGGCTCCAGGGAACCAGAAGATACAGAAGAGGTCCTCAACACACCAGAGGGGGAATGGGCTTGTTCAGCTTCATTTTCAGGGGGATCAACATCCTCAGCTCTATATATTATCTCTATATTTGTGGTGTTTCTGGTTTTGGGCTCTCCTGGCACATGAATGATCTGTGTGCTGTTCATTCCCTCTCCAAGTTGATGCTTGGCCCCTGCAGTACCTGGGGTGGCTATGATCAGTTCAGGTTTGGCATGTGTGATTGTGCCTCCTTGGCTGGGTGTGCTCAGTGACCCACAGACCTTGTTTTGTGTCACTGGGGTCTCTGTGGCAGTGGGAGTGCAGCCCCCTGTGCCCCCCAGGTACATCCTCGGTGTGGGTTTAGCAAGTGAGGCACGAGGCAGAGGTTTCACAGGCTCCAGGACAGGAGGGAGGGAGGCACAGGCAGGTCCTCTCTTCAGCTGGGCTTGGCCCTGCTGGATTGCAGCCACTTGCTGGGACACCTTCCCACTCTGCTTCCCTTCAGGCACATCCCCATCCCCATCCCCAGCCTCCTCACGACCTCTCTGCTCTCTGTTCTTGGGCCAGGAATGCACCTGCTCTCTTTCCTTGCTGATTCCAGGTAAGAATCTTCCCTTCTGCACTGCTCCCATCCTGCCTGCCCTGCTGTCTGCAGCCTGGTGGGTTAGTGGGCTCAGTGCAGGCTTTTTCCAGGAACACACTCCATTTCCAGCTTTCCCATCTGCAGCCAAGGCTGGTTCTGAAGGTGGCCAGACTGTTCTGAGCTTGTTCTCTAAGAGGACAGCCCTGCTATTCCTGTGCTCAGCCAGCTGCAGATCACACTGTGTATTGAAGGATGCAGATTTCTCTCTTGTTTCAGTGTTTTTGGCCCTGTTACACCAGTCCTGGGGCTGTGGTCCATGCTGAACGTGGTGGTGCTCCAGCCTTTCCATCTCACTTCTGCTTCCAGCCCCAGCCATCAGCTTGTAGTGGACTTGGCAGTAAAACACCCCGTGGAGGGCAGCATAGTTTTGCAGGCTGGAAAACACACATTGGCACAGCTGTCAGTGGCTGTGTGGGAGGGGAGCTGCAGCACTGACAGACAGGCTTTCAACAAAATCATTTTTCAGTGGGGAAGGGAGGGAGGGGGCTGAAGAATGAAACCTTTCAAAAACAGTGTTGGCTTTCTCAGAATATGTTTGATTTTTCTTTCAAACACCAAAACAACATGAAAAATTAAACATTTCCTTGCAATACCTCTGGGGGCAGTAGCCCAGGTTATGTGCAATCCCTTTCTCATTTACAGGCCAGGCTACATACCAGCACTTCATCTCTGCCCCCGTATGCACAGCATGTACCTTATGGGTAAAAGTGCCCAGGGCTGCCATGATACAACAACTGCAGGATGGAAGTGTCTGCAGGGCTGGGGGCAACAGGATTTTAAGCAGCCTCACAGGGGGTGGCTGTCTCAGTGACTGACAAGCTAAAACAAATCAGCTTTGTGCCCTGGGGACAGGGAAACCAGCTAAATCCTGAGCTGCATGGCAAAGAGAACTGAATATTCCTCTACATTTGACTTTTGTAGGATTCCTTGTGGAATACTTTGTCCAGTTTTGGGCTCTTCACAGCAAAAAAGACCTTGCCCTACTGGGAAGGAATCCAGCAAAAAACCACTAAAATGGTGAGGTACCTGTGTCATCTGAGGAGAGGCTGAGAGCTGAGTTAGCCAGGACCTACCAGGAGAAGGTTAGGAGGGAGAAACTCATGGCTATGTGTGTCTATTTTATGGGAGGTTATAGAGGAGACAGGGCTGGAGTGCTCTTGGAGGGGAGCAGGAACAGGATGAGAGGCAATGGGAACAAGTTGTAACACAGGGAACTGTGATGAGATGCAAGAAAAACCATTTTCACTGGTGGGCAGATGTTCAAAGAGGGCCCCAAGTGAGACTGTAACCTCCAGCCTTGAGCCATTCACACCTCTCCTGGACGTGTTCCTGAGCTCCTGTCTTCCTTGGGCCTGAGAAGGCTGGGTGGAGGCTTCCAGAGGTGCCTTCCAACCTACCTGGCTTGATGTGATGCTTGGGAACATGATTTGGTGGTGGACAGTGTTGGGTCAATGGTTGGCCTCAATGATCTTAGAGGCCTTTTCCAACTTTAATGATTCTGTGAACATAGGAGGCACCCAAATGACTCCTCCAACTACATCTCCTACCAGTGTTCCCAAACTGTAAATATCTATTACAGTTTCAGCTCATCCTTGCACCCTCATCCATGCAGATTCCTGATCCAGAGGCGTCTGCAGGCTAGGGGTGGGCAGGCTTCAGCCTCCAGTGATGGAGAGCCAGATGGAATCAGGGAAACTGCCTGCCCTTTTTCTAATTTCCTGAGTCCTGCTCTGTCAGAACTACCCTTGAACAAATTTGATGGAAACTATTTGGGCATCCCTTAAAGCACCTGAGTCCCACCACTCACCTGAGCTTCCTGCCACAGACCTGGCAGCAGAAACAGGAGCGGTGCACACAGACCTTGTCAGTGACCACACGCTCCACGGGGTAGACAGGCTTCAGGCAGGAGGCACACATTTCTTTCAACATGGGCTGAAGAAGGAGAGACTGAGGTTAAATAACTGAATTGTGACTACCTGGAATTATCTGCAAGGTAATTTACTGAATCTCCTGCTTGTGTTGTGTTTCCTTGTTGTTCTCTTGCAGATCTATTGTGAGACTTCAGATTCCTGTCTGGCTCAATTTGCCTGTCATCTTGGATGGGTCAGTGTTAAGTTTCAGTCAGAACAGAAAGACAGAACATTCTTGGATCTCTGATGAGAAAAAATATGTTCATTTGATTGAGAATAAATGATTCATTCAGATGAATAATTTAAAAAGCTTGAGTGAGGTGAGAAATGTTGCTCTGCCTCAAAAACTCTCCTGGAATCACTGGTATCTTATGGCTGCTCACACAGACATAGTCCAAGCCCAGGAAAGGCAGCTCATATCAGTGTAAAGCTTCCACAGCTCTGTGGATCTAGTGGTTTACTCCATTGTGTTTACTCTCTGGATTGTGTTGTTCTGGATTGTGCCCCAACCTGATTCCACTGATCTCTTTATGTGAAAAGCCCAAAGAATCTCTCTGGAACACACTGCCAGCACCACCCACATTAGTGGGGGGTGGGGGGGGGGGAAGAATCTTGGCTATCAGCCCAGTTATAGAAATAACTCCAGGTATTCTGCACGGTCAAGTGACCCAGAGGATGCAGGTGGCAGTGAGGATGTCTCTGTGCACTCCTCACTGTGGTGCAGAGGCTCAGCTTAGCTGGTGAGTTAATCTGAAAATACAGGTCTTTCCAAAGCCCTCAAAGGAGCACAGCTGGGCCCAGCCTAACTCTGACAGGTCAATGCTCTGAGTACTGACACTCCCTCACATCAGGGCAGCTCTGCTTCTTTGTAGGGAGCTTATTTGCCACAGTTTTGCTGGGGCTTTCTGATCCCTCTGGTTTTTTTCCCATATGTTCCTACCCTGGTTTGCAGCATTTTCAACTCAGAGAAGAGTTTTCTTTCTGCTCTCATGTGCAGTGGCTGATGGCCAGATTTTAGCTGTGACCAGAGTAAACAAGTTGGCATCCAGAGAAGCTGTGGATGCCCCTTCCCTGGAAATGTTCAAGGCCAGATTGGATGGGCCCTGAGCAACCTGATCCAGTGGAAAGTGTCCTTGCCCATGGCAGGGCTTTGAAATTAGATGATCTTTAAGGTCCCTTCCAACCCAAAACATTCTCTGGCTCTGTGTTTCTATGAAACAGGAAAGATGTTTCTGTATCTCAAGAGATGAGCTGACACCAACAAGAACAAGACAGGGAACAAAATCTTGTCTTTTACTGGCAACAGACACTTGGGGAACTAATTTTTAACTTTTTAACTTTTTAAGTTTTCCATTTGTCTGAACATACCATTAAGGCCAAATCATCTTTTTTTTTCCTGTGACAACACTTTCAAGAAGATGAGTTTAATATCTTGAGGTTTCTTTCTTCCTTCTAGAGGGAATCATGCAAACAAAATCCCTCTTTCCTTCAGTCTGAAATGATCCCAGCACCCCTCTGCTCTCCCAGTCCTTTGCAGAGAGCAGACCATGGGTCTGTAAGTGAATATAGAAGTAATGGGTGTCTAAACTCCCAGTATTCTCAGTGGAGGCCCAGTTAAGGGAATCTAAAGACTCTAAAGCATCTAAAACATCTGCCCCGAAACTGGCCCATGTAGTTGTACAAAACTGATCTGCTTGCAAGGTGAATTTCACCAGTGTGACTGCAGAACTTCCTCTGATGGTGATGAGCTCTCACCCAGAGCAAGGGTCTGTGTCCTGGCAGAGAAGAGAGTAACTCAACGTGTCTGTGTTATAGAAGAAGAAAATGGTTTCCTTTAATCATAAACAAAGAAAGAAGCAGAGCTGTTTAGCAAACAAGCATGATCTCTCTCCCCTGAACTGGGAATGAATGTCTGAGCTCCTGGAGTGTGTTTCCAAATTGGGATAACCTTTTATAGGGGATACTCGTCTCTTTCACAGGGGGGATTTATTTTCAATGCTCCTTGTCTGATTCATGGCAACCACTCCTGCTCTTCAGAAGTGTATTTATCAGCCCCAGGAATAAGCCTTCCTAATGGTCTGGAGATAGAGAGGTGATTAGAAGAAATTGAATGGCACTGTGGGCAAGGAAATTATCCTAAGGCTTCTGTGAAAAGCAGTTACAGGGTGTTCCTGGAAGGCTTTTCCAGCACACTGCTGATTACTGCAGTGCTGAAAGTTGCAGCTGGATTATGGCTTATCAGCTGTTGCCTTTTTTCCCTTGTGTGAATTCAAACCTTTGTATAGCAGTAGAGGTCAGCCTGAAAATGCCTGTGTTATGGATAAGCTGAGAAGCTGGGGAAGGGTCTGGAGCACAGGGCTTGTGAGGAGCAGCTGAGGGAGCTGGGGAGGCTCAGCCTGGAGAAAAGGAGGCTCAAGAAGCATCTTCTCACTCTCTACTGCTCCATGACAGGAGGGTGCAGCCTGCTGGGGATTGTCTCTTCTCCCAAGCAGAAAGTGATAGGACCAAAGGAAATGGCCTCAACTCGTGCCAGGGAAGGTTTAGATTGGGTGTTAGAAAATATTTCCTGACAGAAAGGCTTGTCAGGCATTGGAACAGGCTGTCCAGGGCAGTGGTGGTAGAGTCACCATGCCTGGAGGGATTTAAAAGATATGTAGATGTGGCCCCTGGGGATAGGGTTTAGTGGTGTGTTGGCAGTGGAGGGTTAATGATTGGACTCGATGCTCTTAGAGAACTTTCCCAGCCTTAATGATTCTGTGATTCCATGGTGAGCACGAATCTTTCAGACTGAAGACCAAGTGTCCTCAGGGAGGTCAGTGACTGACAGAGCTGAGAAGGGCAGTACTTTTTGTGGGCACTTTGAATGAAGCCATTTCCTGTCCACTGCTGCAAAAGAGCCAAACCTGTAGCTGAACTTGTCCTTTGACCCCCTCAAGGAGGTGCAGTTCTGACAATATCAACTGTCCTCTGTCTCCTGGTCCAGATAACTCTCCTATCCTGTTTACTTTTGAAAATATCTACTGTGTGAGAATGCAGAGACTCACCAGGGCAAAGAACAGTGAACAATGTCATATCTTGTACCCCAAAAACACAGAAAATCTGTGACAACTCATTTGGGATCTGAAAGTTTGTATGTGCTCTGCTGGTTTATTATTGCAAAGTCTGAAGTGCAGGGAATGTGAACTGATCCTTCAGCTTGTGTTTGAGTTTCAAATCTTTGCATTTGTTTTTTCTCTCAGCTCTTTCAGTGTCTCAAGGAGCCATGTATAGATGAAATAATGCAGCATCTGTCTCCTCATCATATTTCTGTTCCTAGATGATGGAAATACCATGAAAGAAACTTGTCTTAAATGATCTTAGCCTCGTAAATGGCTCTTTGAGACATTTAGAAATCCTGTAAAACCAGAAATACAAACAATGATATTGGTATTTTTAAGCAGTGGCAGTGCAGGATATTTGGGTTTATTTGAGTTTATGTGAGTTAATTTTCATTGCCCAAACAACCTGTTTGCAGCTTACTAAAATTGCTCCACAGCTGTCCTTCAAGAGAAATGAAACAAATGTGTGATGGAAGCTGAAATGGAAACAAACAGGGAGAAGAAAGGAGTGTTGAAAAAATTTTGAAGATGATCTCCAGATAACTAACTCTCCCTTATTTTTGCAACTGGTCCTACAAAAGGAATTGGAAAGATCTAAGTAGTTCTTTTTTTCTGATTGCCTTAAAATAGATTTGTTCATTTGCTGTGTAGGACACAGCTCCACAGCCTCACCTTGAGTCCTGGGGGCAGTTTTGGCCACCACAATACAAGAAGGACAAGAAAATACACAAAGAAGGACTTTAAATTATTAGAGAGTGTCCAAGGGAG
This sequence comes from Buphagus erythrorhynchus, assembly GCA_013400855.1. NCBI lineage: Eukaryota > Metazoa > Chordata > Aves > Passeriformes > Sturnidae > Buphagus > Buphagus erythrorhynchus. Next base: position 12,028 of record VZTT01038805.1, on the reverse strand, counting down.
GGCAACAAAGATGGTGAAGGGCCTTGAGGAGAAGCTGTGTGAGGAGCAGCTGAGGACACTTGGTCTGTTCAGCCTGGAGGAGACTGAGGGGAGACTCTGTGGTCTTCAATTTCCTTGTGAGGAGGAGGGGCAGACATTGGAGAGGGACACTGGACACCGTGTGACCAGTGACAGGAACCAAGGGAATGGCCTGAAATTGTGTCAGGGAGGTTTATGTTGGATGTCATGAAAATAGTTTTCCCCAGAGGGTGGTTGGGCACTGAAGAGGTGCCCAGGGAAGTGGTCACAGCACCAGCCTGAGTTCAAGAAGTGTTTCGACAATGCATTCAATCACATGGTGGGATTTTTGGGGATTTCTTGTGTAGGGTTTAGAGGTGGACTCGATGATCCTTGGGGATCCCCTCCAACTCAGAATATGCTGTGATTCTGTGAGAAACCATCCCATTCCTCCATGGGTTCCTCACATTCCTCACACCTGGAGTGATCTCCTTGCCACCCAGCCAGCCCTGAGCTCAGAGTGAGGTGAGCTGAGGCACAGCAGTGAGTAAGGGCTGGGTGAGTAAGGGCTGCTCCTCCTCCTAAGGCTTGTGGGGGCCAGCACCTCAGCTGCCTTCTCCCATGGGGGAAAGGGATACACACAAGGGTCCAGACCTTTTCTGGTGTCCCCATCCCACCCAGGCTCCACATACCTACACAGAGCCCTGGACTGGGGGGTCTCATTTTTCAGATAAGAGTATGAACACTCTTTGCTGCAGAGCTGATGATCCACCCACAATTTAAAGCAGATGTAGACCAAATCCCTCCAGCGACTCTTACGTGTGATTCAACTGGTCCATCAAGAGATGATTTCTAGGTATTTTCAGAGGAAGCAAACACTGAACAAAAGAAACTCAGCCAGACCAAAGTATTTTTAGAGGTAAAGTTTACTGTCAGAACGCAGCAATAGAAGTTAAAATTAAAAAAAAAAAAGCCACAAAAATCTAAAATCTTGAGTTGAGAATGTACAAAACAAAGTCATAATAAGAAAAAATTGCTTTACAAAGTCTCAAAATGAATTTAAACAGTAAACATGTAGGAAAGCATGGAAAATCTAAAATAAGGGGTTTGTGTATACTGAATAATAAATTACAATTCTAGAAATAAAGGAAAGAAAGCAGTAACCATTCTGACTCAATAATCTTTCATAGCATCTTTCTTTGGGGGAATGGCATTGATAGTAGCTGTAGGTTTTGGCTTTACAATTTCCAGTATCATCAAACACTTTCCAGGAACTGAAAAACAAACTGATAAATAACACCCCCAAGTCCAAGAGTGACAACAACTCAAGATTTTTTTTCCTTTTCTTTTTTTAATGGCTAAGAGAAAACCTATCCAACCCACCCATCAATATGAGCTTGTGTGTATATATATGTGTGTGTGTAGGATGCCCTTCTCAGAAAAAGAAGGTACCATAAAGGTGTTTGCTTGCCAATGACCAGATTGATTGGTTCTTTAATTGATCCTACCTATCCTTCCTTCTGCAGTAGTTCAGAGAAGCCCGATCCAACACCTCCAAACACCCCCACCAAACATTCTAGGGGGAAGTACCCTAAGGTGCCCATGGATGGACTTTTCCCTTGTGCTTCTAGCAGTGCCAGGACTCTGGGTTGTGGTGCAGCACCAAGTCTGTGATGTTGGCCAGGTGAGGGCTGTTCTCCAGTGTCAAGGCAGGCTGCACTTGTCCTGTTTGGTGCAAACACCAAGACGATGACCCTGAGAAGTCCTTAGGGTGTAGGTAAATCCCTGTGTGTAATGTGGATAAAACAATAGAAATGTTTGTCGTGGCCTTTCTCTTTTGTCTTATACAGTCCTCTCTTGTTCTCCAGAATCTCCTATTTCTTTGGCTTGGAGTTGCCAAAGGTGACAAAGACCACTCCTGGCTCCTGAAAACTCCCATTGGTGTGGAAGTCTTCACCTGGGCTCTTCAGGTACCTCCGAAACACGGGTGAGGCAGACACCTCATACGGGGGATGAGACACCACATCACACGTGGAAGACGTTTGTGTCTCGGATTGCTTGGTGACTGTGGTGGATGAAGTGATGATTTTGTTTCCAAACTGGTCCATTTCCTCATACTGCTCCATGACAGTCCGGGTGGCTCCATAGAGCTTGGACCCATCGGGCCCTGTCTGCAGCTCCAGGATGCTTTTCTGCCTCCGTGGATTTTGTGGGCTGGGGACGTTCAGGGAGCGGTATTCCGAAAAGCTGCCTTTCATCCCACAGTGGCAGCTGTCTTTGGAAGTGTCTGGAGAACACTTCTCTTTGTCACTGGTTGGATGGTTGGCATTGCCAAACGTTTGCTGTTTCATGGAGCTCACCCCAGCTGTTGTTTGGACAGGGTCTGGCCTCTTCTCCAAGGGTTTCGTGTCGTGCCCAGCAGACCCTGCTGAGGGGTGGTTATAGGAGCTAAAGCTGTTCTGAGCAAAAGCATCCCTCTTTCCTGGAGAGTCAAGACAGTCTGGTGAAGGGCCATCCTGGGGGGAATGTGCTGTCCTGGGTGATTCTGCTGGTTTCCTGGCAGCAGACTCGATGGAGATGTAGGAAGGTGAGGAGGGAGAGCTGACACGAGACTGAATGAGGCGGGGGACCTCGAGCTCTGCCTTGGTTGCCTCTGTCTTTTCTGCCACCTTTGCACTTTCCACAGATGCTGATTCCCCTGTCTCCAGCATGACATCCTCTTGCCTGGCTTTGCTGGAAACAATGCTGATTTTACGGATATTGCTACTGCTCACAGAGCTCTGGGCGCTCCCCAGAGACTCCTTGAACAGCCCTGAGAGCCCAGCAATGTCTGACTCAGACTTGAGACTAGAAACAGAATAAATGGCTTTCTTGATGGCCTCCTCAATGTCCTGGATGCGGGCAAGTGTCTGCTCCTTCAGGTGGAGAATCTCAGCACTGGCTCGCTCCAGGTCCTCAAAAACCAGATCCACGGAGGAGGCACTGTCAGCGTCCTCCTTCGCCTCAGCCTTGTCCTGCTGCTTGGCCTTCTGGCGCACAACCCACTCGGGGACCTTCTCAAAGAAGCTCTTGAGAGCTTTCACATCCACTTTGCTTGTCTCCTCCTCAAACTCCCTCACTCGGGTCAAGATCTCTTGCAGCTGCTCCTGTCTCCTGAGGTTCTCAAAGATCTCCATAGCCTCCTTGACATTGCCTTTCATGATCTCCTCTTTGTGTACTGACAACCTCTTCCGACGCTCATCTTCCGTTTCTCTCTTTTTCTTTTCTCTCATAACAACTCCTGGCTTCTCCTGGGCAGGTGTCTCTGCCTCCCTGTCAGGACATTTCAGTTGCCTGCTATTTCCCTGCTGGTGCTCCTCAAAGGAATTCGTTGACTGCTGATGGAAGGACATTGAATGAGATGTTTGCCTCCTCTCATGCACCTGCTGCACGACTCTCTGACTATCCCACAATCCATAAGAATTAGATACACTTTCCCTTTCCACCTTGGATGAGGCATTTTGTGCAGTGCCATCTCCTCTTTTTGGAGGGGTGTTGTGACCCACAGGGGAGGTGCCTGGCTCAGTTTGTGCTGGCACATCCTGTGTCTGTGCTCTGCCAGAACAGGCTGGAGGTGACAGTGAGGAGCATCCATTCTCCTCCTGGCACAGCTCTATCTGCCTCTGAGCCACTTCACCTGGGCACCTCCTTGGAGCAGCTGCTTTATCACTCATCATTCCCTGCTTGACTTCAGAACCAACCACTCCATTTTTCATTGGCTTTGAGGTCTCAGCACTGTCTGGTTCTACCTTTCCTGGTCCTCCTTTGCTGGCCTTGTACCTTTCTTCTGCTATTTGAAGAGGAGTTTTGGCAGTGTATTTTGGCATCTTTCTCTCAGGGTTTATTCCCTGAACTGTGACAGACTTCTTCACAGATGTCTCTAAATTGCAGCATTTTGCTTGAACCTCCTCATAGCCTGATTGTTCATGAACTTCCATGCAGCCTAATCCCAGCTCTGTGGGGGAAGGCCTTGGCTTGCTGATGTCCCTCAAGCCTGAAGGTTTTGGAGGCAGGGGTGGAGGGATGGGTTTTGTTGATTTGCTTGTGCTGTTATTTGCAGAGGCAGAATGTGCCTCATGTAAAAGGTGCTCAGGTTTTGGAGGGGGAACAGGTTTTTTCCTGGGTGGGGCAGTAGTTTCTGGTTTTGGAGGAGTCCTGGGCTTCTCTGCAGAACTCTGGTCACTGGGTTTGCAGGATAAAGAAGGGGGAGCAGGAAGAGGGATCTGGAGTAGTGCAGAACATCCTGGGGCTTCATCTTTGCTGGTTGGTAATGGAAGGGCACCTTCTCTTGCTGCTTTAGTTGAGGGTGGGCAATGCTCTGCTTTCGTCACAGCAACTGAGGGAGGAGGAGGAAAGTCATTATCAGCCTGTGACCCTGAAGCCACTACAGCAGTCTCGTTACTAGCGAGTTGAGTCTCATTTTTCTTTTTACACACAGAATAGGACTGCCCTGCATTTCTGTATATCATAGCAGCTTTAAAATCCCCTCTGGAGACATTAACGTTAGACTTTTCCAGCGACTGAAGTGTGGCTTTTAAATTACCTCGGACAACGTCCTCCTTCTCTACCAGGCGCTGTTCTGTGGCGGCACTTTGCAGTGCTCTGATAGCTGTCTGCACATCCCCTCTGACACCAACATCTCTTTCTTCTTGCACTGATTGCTCTTTGTAATCAGACTCAACACAAGGGTTTATATAGGTTTTCACAGGTGTGGCAGTATAAAGGCCATCCTTAATGCTAAAATCTCTACTGGGCACAACTTGGATTTCCTGGCTCAATAGTTGTCCTCCCTGTACTTCCTCAGAAGCACTGACCTTTTTGTGTGATGCTATGCTCTTCTGAGACACGCTTGTGTGGGTCTTGGATGCCTCCTGGACTCTGGTGGTGGTGGTCCTGGTGGCAGTGCTGCTGCTCTCCTGCTTGGTGGAGGAAGAGTCCTGTTGGTGTACGGTCGATTGAAGGGTCATGGTGCCCTGTGAGCTGACTGTCTGCTGCCTGCAGGCTGTGTGGACCTCCTCCCTGTTCCTCTGGAACTTGCTCTGAACGTGGTGCTGAATGTTTTTTGCTTCTGCTGTTGCCATCCTCAGGCTCTGCATTGCAGCCTGAAGATCAGTCCCCAGGGCTTTTTCTTCTGTCTGAGTCTGGCTGGCTTCCCCAGGCACCACACTCTGCTGCTTCCCATCCACTTCTGCCCTCTGAGCCGACACCTGGGTTGGAAATGTGCCTTGTATCATAGTTTTCGGTTCCTTCAAATGCGCAGTGGTGGCTTCTTCTTTCTCTGCCTTCTTGCTGGCATCTGCAACCCTTTGGATGGACTTTGTAGTCACCTTAAGCCCTCCGGACAGAACTTCTTCCTTTTCCATCGCTGTGGGCAGGGGCTTCCCAAGACATTGCACAGTGGTGCCTGTCACACCTGCTGCATGCACAGCCTCTCTCTCTAACACACCCTCTCTGCCCGTGCTTTCACATACAAATCCCTTTTTTGCTCCCTCCACAGCCCCTGGCTCACCTCCTGCAATCACTTTCTCCATTTGTTCTTTATTTGGCAAGACATGTATATTAGCTCCCGGCACAACCCGTGGGCCACTCTCATCTGCCCCCTCCTCGGCTTGGGCAGAGATGAGGGATTGTATCTCTGACTCCTGCTGGAGATTCCTCAGATAGCTGAGGTCTCCCTTCTCAATGCAGCTCGCAAAAAGTTGGACATTTCCCTTCTCATTGTCCTCGCGCTTGATGGTGGCTGCTGCTTTCTGCTCCTGAGAAGAAGCCAACAAGTTCCCAATTGTTGACTTCACATCCCCCTTGACGACTTTCTGCTGGACAGAATGGAACAGGAGGGAGTAGAGAGTCATCTTCACTGATCCTGACTTTGTCTCTTGTAGGACCATTCCCTTTTTGATGGAAGCATCTTGACTGAGGAGACCCTGTAAGGCCTTGGCTACATCTCCACTCAAGTCCTCTTTGCCTTTATTGGCTTCACTCTGGTCCAGCAGCTGCAATGGGCTTACTTTGATCTTGCCCTCTCTGTCCTCCTCCACCAGCATGCTCTGTGCTTCCACATTGGTCCTGTGCAGGAGCTGCAGCATAATCCTTTGCAAGTGGCCTCCCACAATCTCCTCTTTCAGGATCTCTGGAGCTCCTGGGCTGCTGAGCTGGTACTTCACCATCTTCACACTCTCCATATCATTAGCTTCAATGAGGATCCCATCATGCTGGATAGCCTGGCAAGTGCAGAGAGTCTCTAAAGTCTCCTTCATGGTTCTTTCTTTCAGTTCTATTTCTATGCTACCTTCAGAAGCACTAAATTTATCCAGGGGTGTGCTCTCAAAGAGCCACGTTGTGCTTTTCACATCTGCACGAGGGATCTCTTCTTGGGCCCCAGTGCTGGCTGTCACCTCTGTGTCCTTAAGGGTGTCCATGGGCTGGGTTTCAAACAACCAGGTGCAGCGTTTTACATCCCCTTTCTGGCTGTCCTCTCTCTGCACTGTGCTCATGGATGAGCTTCTCTCTGCGTCCCCATACAGGGAGTCCACAGGATGGTTCTCAAAGAGCCAAGTGGATGTCCTCACGTCACCCCTCTGCACATCACTGACACTCACCATCCTCACATACTTCTTCTGGCCCACTTGCTGGGACTCAAAGAGCTGCTTGTTGGACTGAACATCTCCCTTCTGCACATCATCCACTGTTCTGGGCACAGACAACTTTCCCCCTGAGAAGGAGTCAAGAGGCTCTGTCTCAAACCTCCAGCGGGCAGTCTGGACATCTCCTTTCTTGATGTCCTCTTGGGTGACAGCCCTAATCACAAACACCTCTTCTTCCTTCTTGATCTGATCCAGGGGCTTAGTTTCAAACAACCACCGGGCACCTTTCATGTCACCTTTCATGATTTCTTCTTTCTGCACTGAGGTGACCTCATGGTATCCCCCCTCTTTGTCCTGGATAGCATATAAAGGTTGGCTTTCAAAGAGCATTGTGCAGGACTTGACATTAGCTTTACTCATGGTGTCTTTCTGGATCTTCTGGAGTTCTGTCTCGTCCACTTTGTCATGGATTTGATCAAGGGAATAGGTCTCAAACACGAACCTTTTCCCTCTAACATCTCCCCCCTTATCATCCTTTTCAGGAGGTATTTCCTGAATGCCCTCAGAGTTGTCCTTCAGGGCGTCCATGGGGTAGTTCTCAAAGAGCCACGTGAACTTGTGCACAGATCCAGTTTCAATTGTTCCAGCATCCTTCTGGGATTTTGTCTTGGTGGCTGTGTCCAAGGGCTTGGCTTCAAAGAACTCTTTCACTCTGGACACTTCCCCAGACTGGAACTCCACACGACTGGAGTACCGCATGGTTTTTTTCCGGTCAGCTTCACTGACAGTGCTGCTGCCCAAGGGTTCAGTCTCAAACAGGTGCCGGACAGTTTTGACATCCACTCCCTGTAATTCCTCCTGACTGTAGGCCTTACTGACTTGCAAATACTGCTCCTCCTGGCCTTTCAGGGAGTCCAGGGGCTGAGTCTCAAACATCCATGTGTAGGATTTCACGTCAGCTTGAGGCACGCTGCCATCGTCCTCCTGCTTCTTCTCAGCCTTCTCATACAGGGTGTGCATGGGCTGGGTCTCAAACAGCCACCGGCACGTCTTCACATCCCCCTTCTGGGAGATCTCCCTCTTCACCGAGGGATGCTTCTCCCCTTCCGTGGCTTGGAGATGAATGACATCCATGGGCTGTGTTTCGAAGAGCCACTTGGCTGTCCTGACATCACCAGCCACCACCTCTTGTTTTGTGATCCCCCGTATTATGTCCACTTTCTTGATGCTTTCATCAAACTGGTCCAGGGGCCTGGTTTCAAACATCCATTTGTAGTTCTTGACGTCACCGCTGATGATCTGCTCTCTGCTTACAGAGGTGACTTCGTGGAAATTGCCAAAGCTATCCTTGATGGCATACAGGGGTGTTGTCTCAAACAGGATTTGGTTGGCTTTGACGTTGCCAGTTGGAATCTTCTCTTCCTCTTCTTTGGTGGGGGGCTCAGCATCAGCCTGCTTAATGCTGTCTAAGGGGAGGGTCTCAAACAAGGTCTTGAAAGATTTCACATCCCCTTTCACAACCTCTTCCATGCTGGTGGCTGGAATTTCTTCCTCAAATGCCTTGGAGATACTGCCAAGAGGACAGGTCTCAAAGACATGTTTTCTTTGCTTCACATCTCCCTTCTCCTCTGCTGAAAGCTCTACTTTGGTCAAACGTCCCACCTCAAAATTGTCTTTCAGGGTTTCCATTGGCTGTGTTTCGAAGAGCCAGAGTGTAGATTTCACATCACCTCCAATGACTTGTTCTTTGGCTACAACACTTTCTGAAGCTTCTCCTTTCAGGGAGTCAAGACTCTGGGTCTCGAAGAGCAATCGTTGTTTAGTGACATCTGCCCCTGTGACAAAATCTGTCGAAGCCTTGAAGTCCTGTTCTTCAACTGTGATTTCTCTGATGGCATCCAGAGGCTGAGTTTCAAATATCCACCTCGCACCACTGACATCTGGCCGTCCAATTTCTTCCAGTGAGATCCCACGGATTATCTGCACTTTGGAAGTGTCCTTGTTGATGGTATCCAGGGGCTGAGTCTCAAAGAGCCAGCGAGCTGTCCTGACCGCGTTGCTCTGAATCTCTTCTCGGCAGACAGACTTGATTTCATGGATAGTCCCACTTTTGTCTCTGATGGCACAGAGGGGCTCTGTTTGGAAGAGCCTGACAGTCTTCTTAACATCACCTTTAAGCTCCTGGATTTCTGACTTGAGTTGTAGGATGCTCTTCTCCTCCACTGAGGAGCAGCGTCCTATGGCATCCAAGGACTGTGCTTCAAAGAGTTGTTTGGCCCCTTTCACGTCACCTCCCTGGACAGGCTCCTTGAGAACTGCCTCCTGCACCTCAGTTTCATCAGAATACAGTTTATTTAATGTGTCCAGTGGCTGGGTTTCAAAGAGCCACCGGGCAGTACGAACATCCCCTCTGGCAAAGTCTGTTTCCGACACCTTGGCTGATGTTGGCAGGTTGTATCCATTTATGGACTGGCTTTCAAACCTCAGGGAAGTGCTTTTCACATCCCCACTGGGAATGATCTCTTCTTCTGTCAGCTTCTTCGTGGCTTGATGGTCCCCAATGGAGTCAAGAGCCCAGTTCTCAAAAATCCAGCGCATGGACTGAACTTCTCCCGGGAGAACTTTATCCAGGTTCACAGAGGCCTGCGCATTGGGATCCTCGGTGTTAAGCATTTCTGCCAGGTCCTCAGTCACAGCTTCTTCCAGGTTCTTCCTGAGCTCAGGGTGCATGTGTCTGTAGAGCCTCTTCAGCTCGTTCACCTGGCGCTGCTGGTAGAACTTGGAGAAGGCTTGCTTTGGGGGAGGCACAGGGAGTGCATTGAGATCCTGACCCACTGGAGCAACGACCTGGACTGAGCCAACGGCTGGAGGAGGAGGCAAGTCATCTTCCATTTTCTTGATGGCAACTTTAGATGATTTCTGGGCTTCTGACATCTTTGGGGAAACAGTTTTAAACGTCAGCATCACCTCTCACCCCCCATCCCCGTGGCTGTTAATGGAGTGAATGGCAAAGGCAAAAGCCAACAGGGGAAATATATGCATTCAGTAAGCTCCATACCTTTGGTTCAGTAGCACACAGCACTCCAAAACATCACATCACTGCACACGCTCCAGGCTTGGTGTTAGCCCTGGTTCCACAGCAAAGCGAGGTCTCTAATCCAGGTGAGGTGGTTAGTCTACAATTCCCAGGATTCAGTCCAGCTAGAGCACAACAGAGGTGCCCAATTTGAACTATGTGACCAAGAGAGAGTGACCACAAGAAGGATTAGTCTGACTTAGAAAAGTCAGTGAAAAGTTAACTTCTCCCTCCTGCTGTCCAGTGTCCAGAACTGTTGTGTTCCCAGCTGAGGACCTGCAGAGAGTCTGGGAACAAAAGATCTGGGTGCAGGAGAAAGCCAAGGAGCTATTTGTGAAGAGGTCTTAAGAAGAAAATGGGGAGAAGGAACCAAAGTGTCAAACTGAGCTGGTGAGTTTGGCTGGTGAGGTAACATGATGAGGTTTTGGTAGCAGTATGGGGTGCCCACTCACTGCTCAGGAGGCAGGGCTTGGGGAAGGATGTTCATCTGATTAATGGTTTCTTCGGTTGCACTCAGAAGTGTGCCACATTTGCACAAGAATAGATGAACATTTACACAGTTGGAGACTTAAATAAAGCTATTGTGACTTACAGACTTGTACAGGCAAGAGGATAACTAAGGTTTGCAAACTGCTGGAATCAGCAGGCCTGATGATCTGTGCTGCCTGAGGAGGAAAACCAAGGCTGAGGGACCAGAGGAAGCGGTAACACCTACAGCTGGGGACCAGGAAAGTTAGATCTGTTTATACTCAGTCAGACTGAGCTCATCTCACATTCACAGTAGTGTTGGTACAGAAGTGAACAGAGTGGGCTGTGGTTGTCCAGTCTCCCTCTGAGCATCCATTTCTGCAATTTTTGCCCTCAGTTTGTGCATCCTGGGCACCAAACACTGAACCGAATACCTGCAACCTGCACTGCCTGGGCATTTATCCACAGGGAAGGTATCTGAAGCCTTTAATCATTGTCTGAAAGAACTGTAATCCTGGTGGCTTTCCTTTCAGTAAACAGATCTGCTGACCCTTGGCATGCCTGTGCAGTTACGTCTGCAGAGTTATGCCTGGAATATTATTAGTTGTTGCTCAAAGCAATGGTGCACGGTGTTATTTCACTCTGTTACACACAGATTGTTCTGGCTAAAAATAAGTTTTGAACATTAGTAAAAGAAACCCACACTCAGAACACCAAAATCAGCATATTTTGCAGCAAGTGAAAAATACAAATCTTTCGCATAAGCCAATGTATTTGGAATGCACTTTTTAAAATAAAGGGTTTGTTTTTTGTTGTTTTTTTTTTAATCTGTGAAGAACTTCTGAATGTGGGGAAGGGCAGCCGAGCAGCTGATAGCTATATTCAGTATGTAAGTGCTCCTGGCTGCCTTGTGTGGGTATTTAGATCACACTCACAGGCCACAAATATTTGGTTAGATAACAGTGCTTATCTTAAACATTTCCTACCTTGCTTTTTTTCTGTCTGTGGGGAGAGTGAATGGAGTTGTCCTTCACAGTACTCTGGAAAAGATATGAGGAGAAATGCCATTAAACTGCACAGCAAGACACATTATCTGCTTATATATTTTTATATACTTATATATACTAATGTGTATATCAATTACAAAGAACTGAAAACCATGCAGGTGTGATTTTCTCTTCTGGTTCATTGGAAGTTTTGTAGAGTTAAGAAAGTAATCTTATTCCAGGTTCATCAGATATATGTTTCCTAATGTCTCAGTCAACAATCAAAACCCCAAACATATTTTTTTAAAGTTAGGAGGAAAACAAAACTAACACTGATTTCTTCAAAGTTTAATTTAGCCTATATTTTTCTTTATAGTTCAATATTTTAAAAATGAAACTGATCAACATTTGTAATTGAATTATGAATTGTGCAATTTATTGCTTTGTAATTTTAAAAAATTTTCTTTTCTAACCAGCTGTAGTTTTCCAAATGCAGTCTCCACTTATTATTTTCAATTGAGACCGCTTCATCTGGACCTCTCCCTGATAAACACTCAAGAGACTGCATCTCTGAACAGGGGCCCCATAAAAGGCTGAGAGTGTGGGGAAACACGAACGTGCCTGCAGGAAGGGTCCAGATATGAAATCCCATCCCATGTCACTCCTGAATCACCAGTGGAACTGGAGAAATGGGGAAAATATGCCTCATAACCCTTATAACCTGTATTATCCTGTGACTTGATGATCAGCCTGGAGTGGGGGATTAAATCCCTGGATCCCAGACTAAGGGATATAAACAGAGAAGCACAGGGAGGTTGCACTGCAAAGTTATGCTTGAATGTGGCATATATGGGCATATATATATATGTATGTGTATG
>VZTT01038803.1:4877-20897 GCA_013400855.1 Buphagus erythrorhynchus | reverse complement strand
CTTCTTCTTCTTCATGTCCTCCATGTTTCACTGTGATGGTGGCACTTTTCCATTGGGTTAGAGAAGGGACTCACTGTTCAACATGGGTGATAGGCATTGGCACAATATTGTAAACATAGCACATGTAATTTGTAGTATATAATGTCAGTACCAGCCCACAGAGGGACAGAACCTCATGTCCCATCCTGCAGAGAGGAGCTCAGCAGGGCAGAAGAAGAATGTTATAGATAAGGAAAAATAAACAACCTCGAGAAGCACAAACTGCACATCCTGACTCCTTCTTCAAGGCACGGGCTGGGAAGAAAGATTTTCCCAGGTCCCAAGGTCATCTTAACCCCGAGACTTGACATTGCCCTGCCTGCCCCTGTGAGGAAATGAACATTTTTACAGCTCACCTTTCCCACCTGGGAAGGGCCACCCTGCACAAAGAGCAGGCAGCTACTCACACACCTCTCTCTAAATTATTAAAATAGAAATATCACTGCTTTATAGCACAGCTGCAGATGGGTACATAATGGGCCCCAAGCCCTTAATCTTTCATTTGAGAAGAGTGGTGCTTCTCTTCCCTACCAAATTATATCATGATGCTGTGTTCTCCCTTGCAGGTCTAAACCTTGCAATTCTTGGAATCAAAGAGGACAACAAGATTATCATTATGATGTTAATACAGCTACTGCAATACTATCCTAATAATATCTTCAAATCAAACAATTTATTTACAATTAATCCTTTTCAGCTTAGAAAACTGCACGCTCAGACTTAATCAGAGTTATTAAAAATCTCCAAATACAAATTACACTATCTAAGCAATTGATTTTGAAACTCCCGACCAAAATACTTGCACTGGGTAGGTATCAGAGGCAAGATGAAATTTCCCTACTGTTTTCCAGCAGGATCAGGACAAACCTCAAGGAGGTTTTCCTGTTCTCTCCAGTATCATCATCATCTGCAGCCACAGAGAACATGAGGGTCTGTGCTGGGCCTTGGCACAAGCACAATCTTGTCTCTTGACATCCTTGGTTGATTTTATTTTATTTTTTTTGGTTGTTTTTTTCCCCCATCAACCCAAAGATGAGATATAAGCAGGTCAGTGCAAAAGAAGTTTTTGATACAGTCAGAAAACTAATGAGACTTGCTTCAAAAGAACCCCACGAAGAACTTTGACCAAATACAGAGACCTAGATTTAAGTGCCCATTTATTCAAGGCTGATCATGTAAATCCTACCAATCTGAAAGGCTGCTGTACCTCCAAGAACATTGTGACCCAGCCCTTTCACAGCTGGTATGAAGACTATGAATTAAAAACAAAACAAAACACAAATGAACAAAAATAAATAAACTGGGAAAAAAAAATCCTTGTTATGAAACATGGAAAGTTAGACAAGTTTTACCACCACACCCTAAAAACTTTCTTGCCCCTCCCTTTGATGCCTCGGGTTTTAGCAAGGCATCACCTTGACAGGTATTTTAAGTTTGAGGGATTCTTTCCCTAATAATGCTGCTCTAATTGAGTGGTAGTGAAGCATTTGTTCTGATTTGCAGAGCAGAATGGCTTTTTTTGAAAGCAGAAAAGCTTTATCCCAGAAACCCCTACACCTTAAAAGCAGTTTTTTTCCTAAACATTGCTGACACACCTTCTCCCATTGAACACCTCTGCTATATCAGTGGAAATAAATGAAGTGAAATCAAAATAATGTTTCAGATATTTCATTCTGTTATTCTAGATACTGCTGAAATCATGTGAAAATAAAACATGTAACCAAAGCCATGTAGTTTGTCATTTACCCATTTGTCATTTTTAAGGAAAGAAACCACTTGAAGCTGGAAGCAAGAATTCCATCAGAAACCATTAGCCAGAAGAAATACTCAGATTAAAATCAAGGAGAAAGCAGAAAAACAGAGATGATGAAAGCACACTATTAGGGAAAGAGAGAAGATGACAGGGGACCAGATTGCACTAGGCTAGAGAGAATTGCTGAGCACTAGGTTCAGACATCGAAGAATAAAACACTTCTGCAAATTAAATGGCAACAGCCCTAATTGCAGTAATTAATGTTTTGTCTCCTTTTTTGCTACAATGACATTTCTAGTGAGCATCTTGGTGCAGGTGAAGCACTCCTACAAGTTACCAGAGGAGCAAAATATACCAGGAGAATGAAATAATTCTGCTTCTTCTAAGCAATGTGGAGATTTTGCACCCTCTGCAGGTCCAGGAAGATATAAAGAAGGTAGAAATATACCCATCCTGTAATAAATAATAAATAAATAAACTATAAATAATTATATTAAATAAAAATAATTATGAGCCTTTTTAAGGCAATGTTCTTTTCTTCTCTACTTGGAAATAGTAGAAGGAAGGGGTTTTAAATGACCAAAGCCTATGGTAAACATAGCCTCACCTAAACATGATGCCCTTGTACTCCACTATATATTGTCTTTTTTCTTCATGTGCTGCTTCAGACTCTTTATCCTTCTCTGCATGAGACACTTTTGATCATGTACAGGCAGAAAAAAACAGCAGCCATCATTAAATTCCTTGTAGAAACAAGATGCTTTCAGGTAAAGCACATCTTTTCCCAGTGTCACTTAGGAAAATAAAAAAAAGAAAAAGAAAGAAAAAAAAAAAGGTCCAATTTTTAAAGGTAATATATATCAGTTTAATCATGTAATGAAAGTTCACTGCGTTAAAATCATCTAATCTAATCACTGCCACAATATATCAATATAAATAGGTATAAGAAATCAAATCAATGGACTTTGAGCTTTATTTCCTCAAAAGAAAGTAATGCTCTAAAATATTAAAAGAGAAAAATCTTGACAGTGCCTGAGAAAAAAGGGGAAATAAATAACACTGTATTTAAGATGAAAGTGAGTTTGATGGGTTTGGTAAAGCCAGTTATTTATTACTGTGCACCCTTATCTGATACAGCTGCTCCAGTCCATGTCCCACTGCAGCAAACTGAAACAAAGCCAGCAACTGATGATTAAAATTTGTGATGAAAAGACACACTGGACTGGTCTCAAGTACATTCCAGGGAAAGACTCTATCCCACTTTTCCTGGTGACTTCAATGTGAATTTGGAGCAGACAGCTGCTTTCAATTGCTTTTGAAACCTCCATGGATGTCAATAAGAAAACAATGTCAGCAAAAGATCTAGGATAAAATGAGATGTGCTTTAAGAGCAACTGTGCTTTTGGTTATTTACTTTTAAAGTACTTTGTTGCTTCCAGTGGGACTCAGATGAAAAACACATTTACATTTAAGAGTGTGGCTTCCCTATTTTTCTTGTCTCTCTCCTTTCTGGATCCCTCATTTCTCGTGTCTAATTTCACACCCTGCACTCCTACACAGAAGCCATTCCTAAGCCTTCCCCCTGGTTTCCCCACCAGTTACAATTGCACTTTCCTTCCAATTTACTAAAGATCAGCAATAAATTGGTTCTCCTAAAGCACTGTTATCAGGCTTTATAAATTATCAGCCTAAGGAAGAACTAAAGAAAATTTAGAAAAATTCGAATATGCACTAGGTTTGAACATTGCAATTTAATTTTCATCATCAAAAGACCTACAAGTATAATACTTTCTTATTAAAAGTCCACAGCTGACATCCAGGTAACTCTAATATTCTATGGGAGTCACATAAACACATTAAGAAGGTTGGAACATATCTTCAGCTTTAAAAATAAATTATGCCAAAATTGAAGGATGAATGGCAGTACACCCTGCCCACAGCCTAGGGAAAAGTGGGGCCTGACATCTTCATTCTTTTATAACAGCAGACAGTTTTTCAAGCTTTCTTATACTTCTAACAGTGAAAAGAAGGCAAAAAACACATATTTTTTTTTCTCTTTTTACTTAAAACACAGTTAAGTTGGCTGTTTTTCTTAGAGGTATTTAAAAGGTGCACTCTTTGTGACAGGATTGTTATCATAGTCCAGCTTTGTCAATAATTTGATTTTCTGAATAAAAGAAAATAAAATTATCACCTTACCTGCCCTGAACTGGTTTCTCTTGCCAAAGAGGGTTGTAAAATTCCATTTGGAAACTGATCTGCAGACAGTTACAGAACCCCTCCTTTTTACCCATATGCACCAATCATATTGAAAACTGCTGTAAGATACAAGTCTGTAGATAAATGAATAAAAAAAATTTAACTTGGAGTGTAAGAGTGTAATGAAAACCAAACAACTCTGTTTACATAAATGTGGTTACTCACCATCTCTACATGTGTGAGTCAGCCCAGGCAGCTGGGACAGCCACAAACCCAGAACTAAAACAATAAATTCCTGCCACTTCTCCCAGCAGGGGATGCCCCAGGCAGCACCTGGGCAGAGGCACCAGACAAAAAGGCAAAGCTCTGTTAAACTCTGTCCATGCTGGAGGATCACTGCCTCCTGTCCACACAGGTTTATCAGGAGTTATTCCCAGCTGCAGGAATAACCTGCATGTTTACAATCACCAGTCTTCTGCTTTTAACTCACCCCTCCCACTAATACATTAATAAACCTCTTTCTTGACACAGGAGCATCTATTTTAATAAGGCCATTAAATAAAAGACTGGCAATTCACTTGCAGCAGCAATGACAACAGTGAACCATCATCCACCCCATTTAAAAATCAACTATTCCCAGTTACTAAATGTAAATATCTTCTCAGGTAGTTTGTTGGACACCACCCTGGTGTATCTGTTTGCTCATGCTCAGAAACAAGGGCCTCTATCAACACTTCAGAGTGGATTGCTGCCAGGCCAGCACATTTCCTCACCCATCACAACTTTCCTGCACTCTTCTCCATGAGCAGCCACCTTCCTTTGTATGGCTGATCTCAGGTGATCTAAGCTGTCAAGGTTCTTATCTGGATCAAAGGTGTTGTCTCAGCTCTTTTCAAAAAAAACTGCAATGGAAGGGCTCCAAAATTCAGAGGTGGAAAGGAAGAGGGGAAAGAAAAAAATTCCTATTATTATTTTAATAATAATAATAATAATAGGAATAAGCAGCAATCAGCCTGCACAACTGGTGAACTGGAGAAAGCCCTTACAAGGATTTAACTCAAGGCCCTTTTGAACACAGTTAAAGTATGGATGTGGCAAATGAGTGTGCTAGGCTGCTTAAAGAATCACTGTCAAAGGTATTAGTGGAAGCAGGTTTGTGGAAACCTTTTCCCAAATTGTTTGTGCAGACAAATGCANATTAAATAAAAGACTGGCAATTCACTTGCAGCAGCAATGACAACAGTGAACCATCATCCACCCCATTTAAAAATCAACTATTCCCAGTTACTAAATGTAAATATCTTCTCAGGTAGTTTGTTGGACACCACCCTGGTGTATCTGTTTGTTCATGCTCAGAAACAAGGGCCTCTATCAACACTTCAGAGTGGATTGCTGCCAGGCCAGCACATTTCCTCACCCATCACAACTTTCCTCCACTCTTCTCCATGAGCAGCCACCTTCCTTTGTATGGCTGATCTCAGCTGATCTAAGCTCTCAAGGTTCTTATCTGGATCAAAGGTGTTGTCTCAGCTCTTTTCAAAAAAAACTGCAATGGAAGGGCTCCAAAATTCAGAGGTGGAAAGGAAGAGGGGAAAGAAAAAAATTCCTATTATTATTTTAATAATAATAATAATAATAGGAATAAGCAGCAATCAGACTGCACAACTGGTGAACTGGTGAAAGCCCTTACAAGGATTTAACTCAAGGCCCTTTTGAACACAGTTAAAGTATGGATGTGGCAAATGAGTGTGCTAGGCTGCTTAAAGAATCACTGTCAAAGGTATTAGTGAAAGCAGGTTTTAATATAAATTTGTAAATGTGTAATTTAGCAGAGTTCAGTGGCAAGACTGACTCCATTGCTTACTACACAGGTGAAACTTTAAAAAGAAAATTTGATTAGAATCAGTTCAGAATAATTTCTGAACATGGAGACCAGAGATGCAAAAAAGTAAAGGTGCTAAGGGTAATGGTGCAAAAGGGTAAGGTGCAAAAGGGCTTAGCAGCACTTAATCATTGACTAATTTAATATTTATAAAGTGATTCAATAGGATTTATTACAATTACCAGAGTGACCTAGTAGCACCATTCAAGACAGCACCATTGCTGTTGTACTTGAATCAATTCACATGCATGCACACACACACAGAGACATCTATATCTATCTGTACAAAGGTACCTGGCAAAAATTCCCCTTGAGTGCACTGAAATACTCACACTGGATGTCTCTGCATCTCTCACTGGTGGAGGAATGTGTCATCAGCCCAGGCCCTGTCATCAACTTTCTGCAACAGCTTTCCAGGAATCACAGATTTGAGGGTTCATGAGCGCTGAGAGGAATTCCACTGTGGTCCAGGAGAGCCCAAAAGGCCTCACTTAGGACCCAACAGGAATCCCTAAGGCTATAGAGCAGCCCCAAAGAGAGGGGAGCAAATGCACCCCCATACTGGAGGAACTGAACATTGCTTGGGATTCAGTGGAGACAGCTCTGGTGATTCTTTCCAATGAATTTCTAACCTGCTCTCAGAGTTTTGGTGAAAAGTTTCACTTAAGTGTTACTAAAATTGGTGTCTGGCAACCACCCCAAAGGCAGCTGCTGCAGGGAAATTATTTCAGTGGGTACTGAAAATCCACAGCTTGCTGATAAATTTGGGTACTGTCCATTGCACTCATGGAAGGGGGAATCAGTCAAAGCATTCTACAAACGTCTTTCTCACTTAAAAACTTTCTTCACTTGCTGGTGCACCACTTCCTAGTGACACTGTGAGATCCATGAACATGATATTGTGCAAATAAGGCTGATAGAAGTAGCTCTGTCTCAGTAAGAGTAGAACTTCCCTGCTCAAAGTTACTGGGGCTTGTTTAGTTTCATTTTTAGAGACAGGCTGAGAGCATGCCACAATTCAGAAACACACCAAAGACAGGGTGTAGCACAGAAGGGAGAAATTTGGGTGTGCTGACTGCCACAGGCATCCTACAAGGAGCCCCCCTGCAAGATGGCCAGCTCCTGCTCAGTGCCAGCCACACTTGGCACAGCACTGCCACACTCACCCTGCACTTTGGGGGTGCCCCACCAGGGCTGGGTGCCCCACCAGGGCTGCCAGGCTGCCCCAGGGCGTGACAGGGAGGTGACTCAGCCAAAGCACAGGCATTAAATCAATTAATTATTAAGGGATTAAATCCTCCCTGCTGTCAGACTGAGAGAGCTGAGGATCCTTAGTCTGGAGATGAGCAGGTTCAAGGGGGTCTTGTCAATGTGCAGCAATACCTGAAGGGAAGGTGCACAGAGGACAGTCAGGCTCTTTTCAGTGGTGCCCAGTGCCAGAGAAGAGTCAGTGGGCACAAAGTGAGACAGAAGAAGGTCCCTCTGCCATTACAAAGCACTTTTCCACTGCAAAGGTGACTGAGCACTGGCAGTTTGCCCAGAGATGATGTGTCTCCCATCTGGACACAGCTCTGAGCTGCTCTCAGTGGCTCTGCTTGAGCAGGGAAAAGGTTCAGGATGAATTTCAGAGGTCCCTTCCCATCTCACCATTCTGTGGTTCTGTGATATGTCCCAATCTTCACCCACTGCAGATCCTGAAAAGGTGCCCAGTATGCCTTTAGACTCACAGGAAAAAAAAAACAAAAAACCAAGTTTTACTAAAATATAAATACTTACCTTCATAACAGTTAAAAAAACTCACATTTGTTGTTTCACTATTGCTGCAATCAATACATTGCAATGTTTTGTCAGTTATGCAGGAGCAGACACTTAGCTCCTGCATTAGTTCAGGAAAATAATTCACATTGTTTCCCCAAGAACTCTAACAGCTGGGTTGACTCATGTTGGGGCTTTCTACCTAAAACTTTCATCTCTGAAGGCTGGACCTGGTGGTCTTGGAGACCTTTCCCAACCTTAAGGGGTTCTATGATTCTGCCCAGACAAAACACTCCCAACAGCATTGGACTGTCCACATAAGAGATTTGCATTTTTGCATTTATTTCAGCAAAATCTGATCCAGAAGGAGGACCATTACCCTCTAGAAAAGTCATGGGCATGACAACAAGGTTCTGGACAAGTCCCCACCTGTACCTGCAGGCTCTGGTTCATGAAGCAGCAGGGCAGGGTGCCCGAGGGATTTGCCAGGCTCTACAGGGACTGAAATCACCATGACTCAGTTAAAAAGCTGAGGTGAATGGGCTCCAGTCACCACCCACACTGCAGCCAGCAAATAATAGCAGTTAAAAATAATTAAAGGCTTTTAAACCCTCATAAAAGTCAGGTTTTATATGGCTTTGAGTGATGAGTTTCCTTCCTCCACGCAGATAAAGAAATCAGAACAAAAATGCTTGAACAGAAAAGCCTGCACACATGACAGAGTCCTTCCAGCAGTTCTTCTCTGCCAGCCTATGCTGTGGCTGAATTGCCAAAATCTGTCCCTCCTCCTCCCTGGCCTGCAGAAAGTTCACTCCAAAATCATTAATGTCTTCAAGTAAAGATTTACAGGGAGGAAAATTGTTGATGGCTCTGTTAAACAAATGGGAAAAAAAAAAAAAAAAAAAAAAAGGCAATTATGAGGGTTTTATACCTTCCAGGCCAAGATTTGTTGCAATTAAAGGTAAGTTTAGTAGCTCAATCTCAACATTTCCTAGTCTGTTCTCTACATAATTTTAGGCAGCTCCTATTGCTGTAGAACCCAAGGACCTTTAATAAAAAAAAATTAAGTAATATGGATATGACATAGGCTTGGTATAAAATCTTTTCACTGTAATTGGAGATCAGTGTAAGAAGAATAGTGTGGCCCTTTCCAGCCTTAAAAAAAAATGTACCATTATTAAATTTAGAAAATTTCAACATACTTTTCTTTCTTTTTTTTTTTCAATAGGTCTTTCTCTCTTTTCTGTCAAATTCATCACATCTCTCGCAATAGCTTAGTCTTTTTCTTTTTTGGGTGGGGTTGTTTGATCTATCTCTTTTCATATTTGCTTTCAATAGAAGACAGCTCCTCTCACTGCTCTAGTTTGACCATACTGGACTTATCAGCCGCTTTGAAAAAATTGATTCCCTGCTTCTCTGTCTCTACTTCATATCAATTTGGGTTTTTTTCCCATTCTGGAATGTGTGATGACATCCAACAGAAAGATAACAATAAAGCTTGGTTAAGCCAATAGCTTAGAAACCAGGCCAAGGAGAGCAGGAAGAGATTTTGTTTATATTTAAACCCAGAACACGCATTTGCTAGCCAGCTGAAAATACTGTCCCATAAAAGCAGTTTAAATAATGCAAATGCACATAAATTATAACAAATCACATCAAACATCACGGTTAGTGGCTCAATAATTCATGGCTGCTTCTATATTTTGATAGGCTAGCATTAAAAGTCTAAGCGTGAAGTATTTAAATCTTTATTAAATAAGTATTTAAGTCACAAGATGACACCAGTGGAACTTCCAGAGCACTTAAATTGGTGGTCAGGGATCAGCAATGAGCAAGGAGGAGTTTATAGCAATGTAAGGAAAAGAAAAAAAAGTAGACTCAAGCAGCAGAGCATCCCTACTGATAACTGAATACTAGTGATAACTGTGATCACTAAAAATCACTGATATCACTAAAAATAGTGATAACTGAACACGAAGTCTCTGTGACATGTGGGATGCCTAGGCAGGGTGCTGAACTTACATTCAGCATCTTTTCCTCCAGACAGCTGCCAGCTGAGCAGCCCAGCCCCTCCAGGCTCTGCCTCTTGATTTCTGGGGCACTGCACTCCTACAGAGTCTCCTGCCACCTTTCAATGTCCCTTTTCACCCTGTGCAAAAAGCAGGGGGGTTGTTTGGACTAAAGGGGGGTTCTTTGGACACTCTGTGTGGACGAGCTGGGATCACAAATCCCTTGTGCAGCATCTGACACCCTTCCAGCGCCGGCTGAAATTTTAACTGGAGGCCAGGGAAGAGGTTCCCTCACACAGGCTGATGGTCCACCCCTCTGCAAAGGCAGGAAGCACAGGAATGAGCTAAAAGGTACGGCCACGTTCCCTTTGAACGAATTCCTCTGTGAACAACAGGTAAGCCTAATATTTTTGAGGAAAAGCGTGAAAAATCCAGTCCATTTGGCACCACCGGAGAGTGAGAAAACCCTCCAGTGCACACCCACTGCCTCGGGCAGCCAGCAGGCTCTCAGAGGTGCGCTCCCATGGAACGATTAGGATGGGAAAAGACTCCAAAGGCATCGCGTCCAGGCGGTCCCCAGCATCACCAGGGCTGCCACCAGCCCCTGTCCCCAAGTGCCACACGCAGACACCTTCCCAGCGCTGCCGAGCCATCCGCTGTGGGTTCGCTGCTCTCCGGACCAGCACTCAATCCCGATCCAGGCTCCAGTGCCGTTCAGATCCATCCCGTGTGTGACGAGCGGGGAGGAGCGAGGCGGAGCCAGGGCTGGGGCAGCTCCGCTCCTTGGGGCAGCCCTGGGCATCCGGACCGACGGACAGACGGACAGACAGACGGACGGACAGACAGCACCATGGCCATCCCCTGCGTGGAGCTCAGCAATGAGATGAAGATCCCCGCCCTGGGGCTGGGCACCTGGCAGGTACCGGCGCAGGGAGGGAGGGGATCCGAGATGCAGAGATGCGAAATAAAATTTAAAAAAAAAAAAAAAACAAAGAGGGAGGGGATCCGAGATGCCGAGATGCGAAATAAAGTTAAAAAAAAAAATCAAAGAGGAAGGGGATCCGAGATGCCGAGATGCGAAATAAAGTAAAAAAAAAAAACAAACAAAAAACCAATGAAATGGAGAAGGCAGCGCCGCTCCGGAGCGGGATCCGCGCCCTGCGTGCGGCCGCTTGTGTAACCGGGCGGGATGCCAGGAACGGGGGAGGCTGCGGGGAAACACGGGCAACGGGGAAACGGCAACGAAAATAAATATATATTAGGGGGTGGGGAAGGCGGAAAGGGGCACAGAAGGCACAAAAAAAAAAAGCGAGGGCAGCGTCTCGCAGCCCCGGGATGCGGTCGCGGTCCGGGCACGGGGAAGATTTGGGGAAGGTGAAATGGGGAAACTCCTTGGGCAACACAGAGAGCAAAGAGGGGAAGTGTCAGTGGATATTGTGCTGCTGGCAGCGGCAGAGCTGAAAGCCTTGCATGAACCAGCTCCCTTCTGCTCCGTGCCCGGCAGAAATGCTGTTTTGCCGTCGGATTTCAGTAAAACGCGATGAGGGAACGCCAGGAGCAAAGAGGGGAGCTGTGTGCAGCTGTCACAGCACTGAGCCCTGCCAAGGGGACACGGCAGAGCTCACGGCTGCCTTCTGTTCCCTTGCAGGCTCCCCCGGGCAAGGTGGAAGAGGTGGTGAAGTTTGCGATTGATGCCGGCTACCGCCACTTCGACTGCGCCTACTTCTACCAGAATGAAAATGAAATAGGGAACGCAGTCCAGCAGAAGATCGAGGAGGGAGCTGTGAAACGGGAAGACCTCTTCATTGTCACTAAGGTTCAAGGAATCAAGATTGTTGGGGCATTTAGCTTTTCTTGCAGAGAAACCCTTGTTGTACCTGTAAAAAAAAACTTAGGGACCTATTCCCTTCTCTGACATTCACTTCATGGTTTTCTTGTTGTGTCTTAAAAGTCCCATCCTGTATTTGCAATTTGGACTTGGTTTTATCAGGAACTGCTGACAACTTAGGAAATATTTCATGGCTATTACTGATCTAATAATTTCCTCACATTGATTAAGTCAATTGTACCGAATGTTCAATTGGACACACCCAAGAAAAATAAGGGGGGGAAAAAAATAAAAAGACAAAGTTGTCTGGATTCATCAGTGCTAAGCAAGACATTTGAAAACCCTGTCGTGGACAAATGGTCCTGAAAGGGAACAGAAATCAGAGTATTTTATTTGTGTTTTCTTAATTCCTTTATGTCATCCACTTGTCCTAGAAGTGCTCCTTACAAAAAAGAACAGTTCAATTAATACATTTATCACTTGGGATTTCCACCAGCAAAACCAGAAAACCTTGAGTATAACTAAGATTTTCCACACTAAGCTTTTTTTTTGTTAAAAAACATAGTCTCATTTAATAATTAATAATAATTAGAACAATTATAGAACACATAGAACATTTATAAAATATATATGAATATATATTAGAACAATAATACTTGTTCTTCTATTTAAACAACCTGAATTTTGATTTCAAAAATGAAGTAAATTTGACAACTGCTCTCAACGTGGACAGTTAAAAACGACAGAAAGAAGGTTATCTATGAGCTGCTCAATAGTCAAAACAGGTTGAAAAAAATAATAGTAATGCTAACAGCTTTGCTGTGTCAGAGGCACTTGCCAGAGCATTACATTTATATCTGAGAATATCTTGTCATAAGTGGGAGCCCTGACCACCTTCATGACAAAGTGGGCTTTGTGGTATGTTTGTCCTGCCTTAACAGGGAAATGTTCCATCCTCATCTTCAGCATGTCCTGACTTTAGTGGGGAGGGAGTTTTCCTCCCAGACCTCCAGGTGAGAAGCTTCTGTCCCCTGTGGGAGCTGTAAGGTGACATTTGGGCTCGGTCTCTTCCCACAGCTCTGGAACACATTCCATGAGAAGCCCATGGTTAAGGTAGGGCTCAAGAAGAGCCTTGCTGCACTCCAGCTGGGCTACCTCGACCTCTACCTGATGCACTTCCCGATGGGATTCAAGGTAGTCCTGCCCTGCACACCTTTCCTCCTCACCTGCCCAGGAACACTCTGCATGCCCTCATCTCTGCTGTCACCATCTTCATTACAAGCTGGGCTGCATTTGGCTCTTCCCTGATCCTGGTGGTAGCAGGAATTTGGCCACTCAAGTGTGTTTTAGCACAGGGCTCTGGCTTTTCATGCCTTTTGGAATGAGATGTAGGTGTGAGCCCCTGGTAACCAGCACAGGATGGTGGTTACAGCATGGACATCTAGGTTTTTGTGGATGTTGGTCTGAAATAACCAGCAGTGAAAAATGAAGCATTGCACAGAAGGAATGTGTTTCTTCCCCCAGTCTACATCTGTGTAAAATAAATAAGAAACTAGAATAAAGGGGCTGGGGGGGTGTCTGTTCCCTTCTCTCTAAATCTGCCAAAGTTACATAATTACTACTAATCCCCACACTTTGCATGCAGGGACTGCTTTTGTGAGATGTGGCCCTCATCCAGAATAGAATACCAGTGGGCACACATCATTTTTAATTATGTAATGTGTTTAAATAACCTGCTAATTTGCTCCCTGTAAATGCATTCCAAAGTGCTAGTACACTGTAGGAAATTCAGCACTTAAAACGCCTGTGTTAGATTATTACTGTTATTAGATTATTATATAGTTAAATTATCTGCCCTGATTTAACAGGCTGGTGAAGAGCTAATTCCTCTGGATGACAAAGGTCACAGTATTCCCAGTGACACAGATTTTCTGGACACATGGGAGGTAAGTAATTATTTGCACTTCAGAGCAGGTATCAGCACTGAAGATGGAGCAGAGATCTGTGTGCAAAATTAAATTGAGGGATATGTTTGGGTATGAAGGACAGCCACACAAAACTGTATTTTAACCAGATAGCTGCTTGTATCTCTTGTTTGGGAAACAAGAAGGGGATGTTTTTAGCACAGCTAAAAAGAAGGAAGCTATCAGAACTGTAGGTGCTGTTCCCAAAATATCTGGATACACACAGTGGTAGAACCAACCCTTTAGATTAATCTAGGTGTGGCTGTTACTTTACTGGGTGTTCATACAGTTAGGATTCTATTTTCTTTTATTAACTGAGATACTTTTATGTAATCTAATCTAGCGTGAGTTGTTTGCTCATTTGCCACAAGCTTGGGAGAAATAAAATAATGTAGTTTGACAGTAATACCACCAACTCATTCCCACACCTTGCTTGTCCTTACTCATTAGGCCATGGAAGAGCTGGTGGATGCTGGCCTGGTAAAAGCCATTGGCATCTCCAACTTTAATCATGAGCAGATTGAAAGAATCTTGAACAAGCCAGGACTGAAGCACAAGCCTGTAATGAACCAGGTGAGAATTTTATTTCCATTCCTCAGCTAACCTTGCAGTCTGGAATCATAGAATGGATTAGGATTAGAAGGCACTTTAGGGATTATCTAGATCCAACCCTTTTCTGTGAGGCTGCAGCTTTCCACTTAGAAGTATTCCTAGATATATTTATAATGTGTGTGTGTGTGTGTGTGTGTATATAATTAGAGTATACCTAAATTCATATAATATATAAATATAANNNNAGTATATATTTAGAGTAATCTTAAATATATCCAGCAAAATCCCCACTGGGAGTTTCTGCACCAGCATGGGACTACACAGGGATGCACAGGACTTAAATCATTTTTCAACATAAAATAAACCACTCAACTTCATTATAGAAAGGAGATTGAAGAGTACAATTACATAACAAATTCTCACCACATACCTCATGAATGTAATCACAGGATGGCAGCAGCTTTGGGACCTTCTGATTTTCTTCCACTTCTTTGCACTCAGTTGAGGGTGCTGAATGCCCATCTCTTCCAGATGGGGAATATCCAGGGAAATCCCCACACTAGCTCAGATGGAAGTTAACTACTGCACACATTTTTCATGTCACCATGCCTGCTAGCAAAGTCCCAGTGTTCAGAAACAGCTGAGTATCTGCACAGACACAGCCCAGCATCCCCATGGAGCTCCTGCTGCTCTCAGGATACCTCACCCAAACATCTATTTGCAACATGAATTTGCTTCCTTAGGTGAGCTCAGATCATGTCCCCAAGCTTCTTCAAAGGCTCTTTGAGGCAAGGAGAGGTTGGGTGGATCAGAGCAGAAAATAAACTCCAGCCATTCTGAGCTGCCCCTCTGACAATGCAATCTTGCCCTGCAGCAGTCCAGGCAGGTTCATTTCCCAGATTCCACACAGCTAACAATTGCACTCTTCCCATCTATTTTTTGCTTTCTCTGGGTAATATGTAGCATGAGAAAGCAATTCTCTGATAGGCCTCTAGATACTGCTGTGACATTAATATGTTTTTCATAAGATAGATTTGAATCATGATACTGGAAGTCAAGTCTTCACATTTTCGTTTAAAATTTAATGCTCTGCAGCGCAGCAAAGTCTGCCTCTTTATCAGGCATCTTTCTGTGCTTGCAGGTGGAGTGTCACCCATACCTGACCCAGGAGAAGTTGGTCAAGTACTGTAAATCCAAAGGGATTGCTGTGACTGCATACAGCCCCCTGGGCTCTCCTAACCGCCCCTGGTAAGAGAGCACTGCACAAAACAGTGCAGCTGAACTATGAAAATCATTATTGATAGGAAATTAGGCAAATGACACAGGTAAAATGAGAAAACTTCTGTTGTCTTGATGCAGATTGTGTCACACTTCTCCTACAGGGAAGCTATCACCTTTCTACCACCACCATCTCTGTTTTTTAACAGGGCTAAGCCAGGGGAACCCACACTTATGGATGATCCCAAGATTAAAGACATTGCAGCCAGACATCATAAAAGCCCTGCCCAGGTGAGTTGTCAGAGCAAATTATTCCTCCTCCTCAGATGTTTTACAAGCCCATCCTAGCAGATGCTACTTTCTCTAGAAATATATTACAATAGGGCTGAACTTGACTCTTCATTCTGCCCAAGTTCTTAACAGCATTCACAGAAATTATCAGCTATTTTCAAGGAGGTCTTGAGTGCCCAGTTTTGGGGTGGACTGATCAGCAATGGTACATGCTTACCTCAGATGTTCACCTTCCTAAATTTTTATTCCTTTCTTCAGCTAAGTTATTCTTCAGAAGAGTCCTGCAATTTGGAGACAGATTTGATTGCCTCCAACCTGCTCGTGGTTCACAGAGAATTATTGAAAGCTGCTTTATTATTTAAGATTTCTTCTTTTCTCTATTAGTTTTGCCAGTCACACAAATGAGTTGTTGCCTGGGGTGTGCAGAACCTGTACTTCAGACAAAGCCACATGCTCATATACAATCAAAGACAATCATATTTTAAGACACAGCAGGACTAGAACATTGTATGCAACAGTTCTATTTTTTT
>VZTT01038800.1:15624-28976 GCA_013400855.1 Buphagus erythrorhynchus | reverse complement strand
ACACAATGCAGCTTTCAGAAGGGAAGATGTATAAGGATTTGAAGACATACAGATTTTCACTTATGCTCTTTTTCCTCTTTTAAATAGGAGTAATAATAGCCTTTCTCTCCCAATCTTTCAGCTTTTGGAAACTGTGTTACCTGTACCTTTCCTGGTCATATTTTGGTACTTAAAATGATAGTGACATAATTGAACACCATACTAAAGATCAGTCTTTTCCTTACCTACTGCAAGTCCCTGCAAAAAAAGGAAAGGCATCTCTCCATTTTCTGAGTAAGTTGTATGGCTTCTCTTTGCAATTATTTAATTTTTCAATGGGAAACCACTGATATTGGGCTCTGACTGAATTTCTTTTGTGCAGCAGTCATATTTTTCTTTGCTACCTCTGAAAAAGCTTTGTCTGTTACACAGGAGTAGACAGAAAGCCAGGACTTAACACCACATAATTTAGCTGTAACAACAGCAATGTGTTTTTCTCTAGCTAGTTTCCAAACACTTTATTCAGTTAAAAGGTGTAAAACAGATGACTGATTCCTATTTCCCAATAAAAAGGAGTACATGGCCACCTAAAAATACAATTTATTTTCTGCCCACAGGAATGTCCTATATTTTGAAGAAGATATATTTTTGAAGGAGAAAAAGGATCAGACAAAGAGTATATATAAAAGGGCAAAAAAGAAGCTGGAACTGTAGAAGGTATATACAGTGAGACTATTTAATATACTTTGTTGCTTTTCTTTATCATGTGTTTGCAATAGAAAGGTAGTACCTATATGCCTATGTATAAGCCATAACTTCTTTAAATATACTGTTACCTAATACCTTATTTAAATATTGGTTATCTTATCACTACTATATTTTAAAATATTAGTTTATCCTTTCTTTCTTTATAATTTACCTATTTAACAGGGCCACAAGTATTCTTACTCTATTCTACTCTTACTCTCTTTTACAATAACTCTCTGGTATCACACAGTATAAGGAAGGAGGAAAGAGAATTTAAGATGATTATATTTGAAACAACTCATTATTCAAAAATAAATTCATAAAATGCTACTTAACCCTAAACAACTTCTCGCAATAAGAATGACAGCAAGGATGGTGGATGACTGCATTCACTCAGGACAACACTATTGTGAAACAGGATGTTTGCTGTGGAGATGGTATTGGAACAACACATTTCAGGCAGAAGTACCTGAGGCTTTATCCCCCCTAAGCAGAGAGCCAGGAGATAACTAGTTCCTCCCTTTCTGAAGTTACAACAACTATCACTGAAGTGAGTACAGGATGTGTAGATTCTATTTAGGGAAAGATGCTGCATTTCAAAACACACAAGCTAAAAAGCAAGGCAGAGGATATATCTAAACCAGGCAGAATAAGTATTTTCTGATAGCAGATGGGACTAAGAGTCACTAATAATCAGTGAGGTATTCATCACCTTCCCCTGCTCTAAAGACTCTTTAAGATCTGTGTTTTGCTGTGAGTAGATATCCTAAATGTCCTTGATTTTGCTGGAGTCCCTGTAGCTGTCTGCACACATTTGGCTTGCACGTCAGGCTCTCCTTAGTTTTCACTGGAGAGTAAGCTGTCTATCATATATTTAAAAGGGATTTTTCTCCAGAAGAGATCCTTTAAAATGTAACAGCCTATTTATCTTTTCTTATGTGTCTTTAGGTTCTTTAATTTTCCTGGACACTTTTACTAAATGACAAATATACTTAAGTTCAAAGAAGTAATTTCCTCTGCCTGGCATTCCTTCCTTCTTGTCTACTTCAACCTGCAATGAATTTAAAATGCTGCATTTGTGTCTGGATTTTCAATGTCAAACAAAAGATGATGTTTTTCAAGGCACAGCAGAAGCACAACTTGAAGGATAAGGCTGCTATGCAAGGAAATACCTGCATTCTAAAAAGGGCAAGGTAAAATAAAAGCAAATTTGATTTACCATTTACATGCTCTAACATACTTAGAGCCTTCTTTGAGTTCAGAGCCATCATAAAGGTACCTGGAGGCACTGCTATGATGTAAACTAAGGGGTTAATTTGCCCCATGTTTGCCTTCTGGTGATATCTACTTGATGCAAATATGAAGCATCTCATCCCTCAAAGCTACTTTTCCTCTTAGTAAAGGAACAGGACATCCACCTGCAGGATTAATAGGATAAAAAGGCTCTAGGTTGTCAACCATCCCGGCAGTGATGGGCTTTTGTGCCCTTTCCTGCAACTTGAGAGCACAGTAGTGTTCACAGTGATGGGGTAGTGGTGGGCAGGAAGAAACAATCAAACACATTTTAAATAAGTAGTTTTCTGAAAATGAGGGTGGCTAGGATCTGCTATGATACAGTAGTGGAAGACATCAAGCACAGTGAAAACTGGCTGACAGTCTCAAACTATCATAAAGGGAAAAACAAAGGAAGTGCTACAAATTTAAAATATGTGCCACATTTATAATGCAGAAAGGGAGGCTTTCAGGAGCTAAGCTGATAAAACCTTTCTGACTCAGTAACAGTGGATATTTGCTGGTGGTCATAACTGCATTTTCTCCAGCTGCTGAAGTACATACAAAATTATCTTGGACTCAAAGCAGCAAAGCAAATTCACAAAGAAAAAAAGGAGAGGCTATAGCATATTTTTAGTCTATAAAGTTAGAGAAAGACTTAAGAGACTTGTTAGAGAGTTTAGAAGTCCTGCCTCTAAAACAGCCTCCTTTTCTAATACAAGGAGACTGGGAAAAAAACCCTAATGAGTTCTTGTTGCCAGAGTAATGAGTTGAAAATGGACATGAAACACTTGAAGAACAGCTTTTTTTGGACAAAACCCAAATGGTCTGATGGTTTGTTTCCTCTTTTTTCTTGTTTCAATTTCAGGTTCCCCTTTGTGCAACAGGTACTGGTAATTAAACCAATGACCCTCAGTGGTTGGGGGCTTCCCCAGGGACACAAAGGGTCAGGTGCTCTTTAGGGCAACATTAAGGAGCAAGAAGGAACAGAATTTATGAAATAGGTACAGTAAGCTAGCATGATATGTGCTGTAACAAAAAAATACTGCATTAGGCAGAGGTAAGAGAGAACAGGAAGAAAAAATATTTTAAACCTACAACTGACTGCATAACTTCTGGAAAGCTGTAAGGTTTGTTTTTGTGAAACACCCAACTGCACATTAGGGCAGTGGAAGATGAGCCCCGGGCAGAATGGACCAGCTGCATCTCCCACACACAGGCTGTGTTAGAGCCAGATTGAGAATAACCACAAGAATGTTAAACAAGGAACACGTGGGGAGTGAGAAGGTAAACAAGTGTACCAACTCGAAAGAAACACAAACAAACTGAACCAAATGGGTAAAGAATAATAATAAGGAAAACATTTCAATTGTTTATAACAATGTTATCAGTGTGGGCAGTAACAATGAGTCAGGAAAAA
This sequence comes from Buphagus erythrorhynchus, assembly GCA_013400855.1. Lineage (NCBI taxonomy): Eukaryota > Metazoa > Chordata > Aves > Passeriformes > Sturnidae > Buphagus > Buphagus erythrorhynchus. The sequence continues at coordinate 25,558 of VZTT01038800.1, read as the reverse complement.
CATCTCCTGGAGAAGGAGCAGTTGGCATTGCTGAAGCCTGATGGGATGACTTCCACAAACAGCCATTGTAAATATGCCAATTATAATCTGCCTGGGAAGATTCCAGTAGTAAAATGTGTGCCTATGGGTGGTGTTAGAAAAGCAGAAAGTAAGGGAACAGCCCTCTAAATTAGAGGTTTTAAAACCCCAATTGCTTTGGAATAAGTAACTCAGAGGCATATTGTTTCAGGATCTCAGAGCCAACACCTGAGGGAGGCAAATACAATGCCCTAAATAAGTACATTCAACCTAGCTGAATACAGTGCTCAGTGCAGGTATGGAACAATCGTGAATATTCAGGCAAGAAGTTTGAGAGTACAAGCATAGTTAATACTACTATTCTTTTTTGGAAAGCATTTTGCCTTAAATTTAATTCCTGGAGGATATCTAATCACCAGACTTGAAATACCCTTTTTTCCCCACAATGCTCAACAGCATTTGCACAACATTTCTGATATGATCAGTACCTACACATTGAATACTGAATACATTTACAGACCTCGGTTGCTGTGGAGGGAGTTGGGTTTATGGGGTCATAACCCAGTAACAGCTCTCTAGTAGGGTCCCTTGGGGATGAGAAATTTTAGGACACAAGTCTACACATTCTACCCTCGCAGTAGAGCAACCTTCTGTAACTAGTGGTATAAGCCCCTCCAAGAAGGTTGTAATCATACACTTCTAGAAGCAAGAGGGTAAACTGACAAACAGGACATTTTTGAAAGCCTGGAAAGCAATACCTGTGCACAAGAGAGGTCACTGTAAACAAAATACTGCAGAGAGGTTTTTTCTGGTTTTTTTTTTTTTGTTTTTCATTTTTGTTAAGTACACAGAGCCAGAAAAATAATGTTCTTCAGCTTGCTGTACTTCCTATCAAATGCCAGATAATTTAGCAAGGGCAACATCAGTGTGAGGAGGACAGAAGTGGACTCCAGAGAAGTGTAATAAGGACCCATACCTGGAGGATGGAACATGGCAAATCTAAAGGCTCTCAGCCTTAAGAGTAAGATTGATTAACTGCTGAAATAAGGGAAACAATGGATTTGGCAAGCCCATTTTTTGCAGTGCAGACTAGCTGCCCTTTTGGAAGGCTTGTGCTAGACAAACACAAATAGCTAGGTTCAGCTTGACTGGTTGAAGCTCAAAGGCCAGTGGGACAAAAAAATTCAAATCTAGAAGAAATTGCTATCATTTAGGGAGTTTTGTCCAAATACCTTATGCTTCTTGAAAGTGACATGGTTTTATGTTTGGTACTATCTAGTCCTTCATCCTAGCCTTTGTCACCTTAATTAATCATACAATTACTGAAAATACATTTCATAAAACTTATTCCCATATTCAAGGCTCAAATCTGACACATGTATGTCCTTTCCATTCACATGCAGCAGCACTCAACATCTTGGACAGTACATCCAAATGTGACCCCTAATCCTAGAAGTATTTAAGAAGGAGAAATCACATGGTACTTTTCTATTATACAATATCAGCAATATTTGATTTTGTCAAAATGTCATCTATTTGGCAAATGAATTCCTGGAAATCTGAATTGATATCACTGATTTAAAATAAATATTCAGTCTCCAACTGCTGAACTATGTCCAGGTATTATTCAGTAGCTCACTTAACAAAATTACTAGGATTTAACAACAAAAATATCCGATAGAACATTACCTCAACAGCTTCCCATCCCCACTCCCTGTACTTTGGATCATGAGTGAGCCGCCACATGTACATGTAGGTCTCTATAACCTCTGGTCGTAGGATGTAGTATTTCTCATTTTGTCTTGTGGCAATGGCCTCAACACCACCATCAAATCTGAAGGCTTCTGGTCCCAGCTTCATTCCTAGCCAACAAAAAAGCACAGACTAAAACAAAGGCATCAAAAAAAGGTTTCAAATTATGTAACCAAATCAAACTGCCCAAATTACCAAAACAAATTAGGCTTTCGTGTGGCATAAAGCCAAGTTGCCCAAAACAATGTACTTTATGAAAGATACTGCAGTTCCTCTTGCTTTTAATATTTTATAAATAATTTGGAGTAGGAGAGAGCTATTCTTCACCAATGCCTTAAATGGCAGTTACAGTTTGAACAGCGATGCTAACATTTGCATTCTGGAAGAATTCATGTAACTAGCAACAAGTAAAATTTTGCCTAAAAGATGAGGATATTTACTTTTCTATATCAAACTGGAAAATACACTCTGGGACCTGAAATGCTGCCAGGGTTATTTCTATAAGAAGATGATAAAATCCAAAGAAATTTCCTGTACAGAAATCCACTTTCTTTGTGCAATTCTATTGTTTGCTGCATTGTATCAACAGAACTGAGTGTAAAATATTCTTTTGTGCATAAAACATGATTAATGCCTATATTGATGCATAAATGAACAGAGTCCTTCTCTTGTATTCAGCTATACAGAACTTGGCATAGTGAAAAAAGCTTGTTAATTACTGTTATGCAACTGTCATGTCAATTACTACAGCGAGGAGATATGCTTCAAGTGCACAGAAATTATTTATAAAACAGAGCAGCCATTTTAAAAGTTACTCTTGAAGCAAGGCAGCATTTTCTCAGAAGGGATGAACAGTTCTCACTGTGCTACAATTTTCATTCAGCTCTATGCAAAACCAGCAGTGGTGCCTTCACAAAGGCAAACTTGTGCAGCCAAGCTCTGCAATACGGTACTCACGTGTACGGTCGTAGGATTCATGGCAAGTCCTGGCAATTTCAGCACCCAGCTCGATGTGATGGCCTGTCTTGTCACTGGGTGCTCCATCTGCTCCCAGAGCAAACATGCCTCCAGCAAAGCAAGTGAGGTGTCCCATCTTGTGTTCCAGCAATCCGCCCTTCCACTCGGCGATGTACGTCAGGCCCCCGCTTGACTTTCGGATGAGGTGGGTCTCGATGGCCTGCAGAAGGACGTGATCTCAAACCAAAGGCCCATTGGGTAAAGTGCAAAGGGCAAAGCTGTCTTGTATGTTGGTTGTTTTTGCTCTGCATTGCCTTTGCTCATAAAATGCAATGGATAATATGAGCCAGCATAACTTCAGTGCAGCCAAACCAAGGCAGATTAACATACATACATCAGTAACGATGACTAAAGGTGCTTCAACTTCGAGCAATTTACAGGGTATGTTTTACAAAAATGTTGGAAAGATCTATAAAATACACTTCACATTTTGAATTATTTTATTTTTTCTCCTTTTCTACATTGAGCAGTTTCAGGTAATTTAGCTTTCAATAGTAATTTAACTTTCAATAATTATTAGCCATCACTTCAGCTTCTGTATTTCCCATTTTAATTCTGACTTAAAGGAGGTGGTTATTGATATAACTTCATGTAAATTATATGCAGTAATAACACATATTCAAAACACTTGACTCAGTGTGTGCAGTGAATGATGTTAGTCTAGATCCCAAAAGTCCAATGGGTTTCCCCTCCCAAATTGAAATCCTTTAATTAACTCTATCAAGAGCAGGGTCTCACTGAGATCTCAACCCTAAGCAGAATAAAAATACACAAATCTAGAGGGAACTGGAAGTTGGTGATAATAGCAATGTATGGTCGCTAATTACAAAATCCAGAAAGACAACCTTCCATTGTGGGAAGAACAGAATTAAAACAACAGAGAAGGTGCAGAAGAGAACATTAATTAGAAGCCCACAAAGAAAGTAAGGTATTAGTCTTTAAAAGGTTATGGAGAGGAGATAACTCTGTTGTGCATTCAGTTATCCATTAGTGCTCTGGTTGTTCTGTTGAAATCATAAGATTAAGAAACAGTACTCAACATGTATAATACGAGAGAAAAACCATTAACAAAAAAGCTAGGATTTAAAAAAAAGTTTTATAAAGAGAAAGTAGTGAGTGCAGTTACTTCTCCCCATTTAAGCATTTGTAAAGGTTGTTCTTATAAAAAAATGAAAAATCCTCTCTAAATTAGAAGCTTCAGCAGAATAATGGTACAATTTTTATTTACTGTTTTTTTCTGCCAAGAGCATTCACACTGAAAACTATACTTTGTTTTCCAGTAATATTAGTGCAAAGCACTTAGTAAGGATGTTTTCTGCCCAGATCCAGAGCCACTATTGGCTCAGAAAACTCCTCCACCCCTTGTTTCCACCTTGATTGCATGCTTTTACCACTAGGTACCTACTGGAAAACATGCCTAAATTTTAAAGCAGAAGTAAATAATGGTAATTCCTGTGCTTTAAACAAACTCTGCTTTTAAAAAAATCCTGCATAATTTAACCTATAAAAAGAGGAATTAGATGCGAAAGGGGAAAGGTGAGAAAACACACAGCAATTTTGTGGGAAATAGCTTTCAGACTTATTTGGGCATTCTAACAGCAAGCTACCTAAAGCCAAGTTGAGAAAGGAAAAACTTTAATGACATTTCATTCAACCTTTCAGCATGGTATCTCCCATCTCACCAAAACAACAGTTCTAAAAATAGGCAATAACTCTACTCACTTAGCTGTTGGGTCAGAATTTATTTAAAAAGTAAACAACTATAAAAATAGATTGATAACTAAATTTACCTATGTTGCATTTTTTTTTTGAACTAATGACTGAAAAACAGAACAAAATATTACTGTATCTGACCGGCATAACAGTAACGATACACTTTTGAACTATGTTAACTAGACTACAGTTGATTCTTGTAGTATAAAAATGGATTTTGTGATACCAACTAGTGTTGATGAGTTTTTTCTCTCTCTTTCATCTCAAGATTAAAGTTCAGGCTGAAAAAGGATGACTTCCAAGAGTTTTAAAATTATTTAAAAAAACTGGTGTTAAGAAACTAACAAACTGATTGATAAGAATGTCACAAAATAAAAATATATTTCCAATTTAAGTATTCGTGTTTAGTAAAGCAAATCATCTCAGTTTTACAAATGGGGCCTATTAAGAACTAATACATATGTCTATTAAAAGTTATTTTATTATGTAACTATCTTATTTAAAGCTATTTTTATGAGGTAGTTATTAGATATATTACAGACTCTCAGATTGCCTTGTCATGGTTTGCACAATCCTGAGTCCCTAAGTGCTAGATAATATAATAATATAATATAGTGCTATAATACCTATACCAGTGTGTGTGTCTTTATTAATGGCATGCTAGGTCACTACGCATTTTTACCTAGACATGAAATCTGAAGTTTAAGAGCAGGATAGGAAGGAAAAGTTACATTCCCACAGGGGAATGCTACTTGCTATCTGCAGTGCTTTGGGTGCAGTTCTGGCAGGGAAATCAAGAAGTAAAACAAGTTAACATAAATGGAGAATATGTAGTGTGTTGACAAAGACTCCTCCCAAGTGAAACGCTCTGTCTGGTACAATTGATTCTGAATTTCATACTTAAAATAAACTTACTTTTATTTTGATATAATAAGGAACATATTTATTTGAATTGCAAGTCTATTTCAACTTGCTCCCCAACTACAAATAATTCCTTCCTGCACTGTTAGCGGATCAGGTGGAGGGATGTAGAACCTCTCCTATGAGGAAAGGCTGACAGAACTGGGATTGCTCAGCCTGGAGAAGAGGCAGCTTCAGGGTGACCTAATAGTAGCCTTCCAGCACCCAAAGGGAGCCTACAGGAAAGATGGAGAGGGACTTTTTACAAGGGCATGTAGTGACAGGACAAGGGAGAATGGCTTCAAACTGAGACCGTGTGTTTAGATGAGATATTAGAAAAAAGTTCTTTCCTGTGAGGGTGGTAAGGCACTGGAACTTGTAGCCTAGAGAAGTTGGGGATGCCCTATCCCTGGAAGCTTTCAAAATCAGACTGGATGGAGCTCTGAGCAAGTGAAAGGTTTCCCTGTCTATGGCAGGAGGTTAGAATGAGGTGGTCTTTAAGATCCCTTCCAATCAAAATCATTCTATAACTCTGTGATATTTATCACTATAGAGATTATTATTTCTTCTTATTGTAATTAATATTCTCAATATTAACCAATATACAGTATTTGAAAACAATCAAAAAAGGAGAATGTGGTCTTCGATTAGCTGAAAATACATTACTGATGGATTGTTTGGAGCTGGTACAGTTTTTCTTTTAATTAAATGGAAATTGCATTTAATTCTAGAATGTATTTCTGCAATTCAAACAATAATTTATTTATTTCCATGAAGGTAGGGCAGAGAGACAGTGCAACAGAAAAGACTGGAAAGAGAAAAAGTAGCTACAAATATATATTACCAAAGGGAGCAATAGCAGATGCTACCTGGGAATAGGAAAAAAAAATTTGAAACAAAAAAATTGAGACAACCTGATTTGAGGCTGTAGTGGACAAAAAAGGAGAGGGAAACGAAAAGTAAACAACTTTTACAGATATGTAAAGAAATAAATTTACTGCATGTAAAGCTGGTATGGCATACAATACGTCATGTACCCATAAGCTCTTAGAGCCAGAATAACTTCTTACAGCTGATACAGTTCCTGGCAATTTTTCTTTTTAAGCTTTTACCTAAGGCTCTGCTTACAGACCTCACTGCAGTAAAGCCTTCAGCCAAATTACTTTTTTCTCCATCTTGTGGGAAATGATTCCTTCAATGCAACAACTGTATAAATGCTTTTGCACTCAATTAGAAACACTAACAGCCCTTTCTACAGTTTGAATGGTGACTGAAGTGCTCCTTGCATTACTACTGGCATCTTTCTCACGAGTTTGCATGTTAAAATGATGCCCTTGCCTATCTGTCACAGTGAATGAGACATTAGGAATTGTTTCAACTACAGGATTGCAAATTGCACATTTGTGTAATCTCTGTTATCGCCAGCATAAAGGAGAAATTTCAATTTTTCCCAACCTGATTTCCTCCCCCTCCTGCCCTTATTGTTAAGGCAATATTTTTTGTGTTCTCTGCTTATCAGCCTTGTTCCTTAACCTATACATTATACTGCCATCTCTTACCCTTGCAAAATTTAGTATAATTGGACCCTCCTAATAAATAACCATTCATTCTTCTTCATTCAGTTCCTCACTTTTTCAAGCTTTTCACACATCTTAAATGATGTCTTCACCACCCCCTTCTAGTCTATCCCTGACTTGATTTTGTGGTTGCAAAGTCCTTCCTTTACCCTTTGAGTTGTTTAAAATGTATTGTTTATAGGGAAACACAGAAGACCCAGAACTGAATCATCTCACTGTTCAAATGAGTTAAAAACTAATCAATAAGTTTATTTTTACAGGTGTTCTCTTGGTGTATTACACTGAAAGGTAACAAAAACACTACCTGAGATGCCTGCAGAGCACAGGTGGAGGCTTCTCAGGAAAAATAATCTGCTCCTCAAGGCTGCTCAAATTCTAAATAAACATGTGCCACAGAAGTGTTGACTCTGCTGAAGGAGCTGAGATAACAAATTGTAAACCTCAAATGGCAGTGCAACCCCACAGTTCTGCTACCTCTAGCTCTTAGGCATTTTACCTCTCCTTTTATAGTATCTTCTTTTTTATGATCAGTGAATTTCAATGATTACTGCTGTTTTAACAAAACCCAGATGGTTTCATTTCCTGCCTCAAGATGTCACTGTAGCTGGAGATAAAACTGCCCAGCAAGACAGTTCCATATTTTCCATACCTTAATAAATTTGAAAATTCTAAAATATGATTCTATTTCTAAATTTTAAGGGTTTATAATGTCTGTTTTGGGGATAATTACAACTCTGCAGGCATCTTCATAACAAAGCACCATAAATTATCTCTCTTCAAACTTTTAATATATTTTTCTTCCCCTAGGAATTTTCATAAACAGTTTCTTGATGATTTGAAGCAACAGTGAAGATAAAAGAGAATCCTACCATGTGTCATTTCCAATAATTCAAAGATGTATAATGTCAATTGCTTACTTATTGACTTTAATATTTACAGCTTGCACCAGTACATTTTATTGCTTTGAAACAGCACACAGCAGCAGGTCAGGATTACTGCGGGTTTACATTCTGTGAATTTCTAAGTAAATTGTCTGCTTTCTGGTTATTTCCCTTATATTTTCTCTGTTTAGTTGATCTAATGCAACAGATACTTTTCTTTCTCAATCTTCGCAATTAATCAAATTTATCCTTTATTGCAAATTCCAGTGAGTTCATTACAAAAAGTTTACTGCTGGACTAGGAAGTTCAAGCCCTTGTTACAAACAATTTAAATACTTCTGCCAAAGGAAAGAAGTGTCTTATGCTGAGGTCCTCACTGCTTACTAAAATGAGCTTTAAAATTAAAATTGAAATCTGAACACAGAATAACTTTCATTTGTTTAAACACAACATATAAGAAACATTTTGAAAGCACTAAGCACTTACTTCTTTTGGACTTTAGACCTGTTATGTAGACAAGCTTACATGTGCAATGAAATATAAGCGCTTATAATGAAGACACCTAAATTTTTAAAGGGGAATCATTGGCAAACATTTAACTAGTGTGATACCTATTCATCTGATCACTAAAAAGATGAATAAGTTCTAGGGGAAAGCTTACTATTTACTTGTGTTTGAAAATTACTAATTTTTTCCCTCTATAGATCTACTAGTGTCTCTCAGAGCACCAATGCTCTAGCTCTAAATTTACTAAGTGTAGAGAAGGGTGAGTTTATTAATATTTTGAAACAGCATTAATGGTCTGGCACGAATCAAATCAAGTCACTCTCAAAATGTTACATTGTGTATGTTCTGAATACTCTAGGATATCTGTTGATTCTGACAAGTTTGTTTTTTTTTTCTTATCAGAAAAGGGNTTTCTTATCAGAAAAGGGAAGGGAAAATAGCATGACTAGTAAGGACATGGCTACTCTGAAAAGAGCAAAGCCATGAGCAAAACCCATACAATTTCTCTTCAGACTTTTCTAGTTTAAATCCTCCTTAAAGACTTCTAACAACATTAAAGCTTGCTGCTTCTCCTGACAGTCCATAAATAAGCAAAAATTTGAATAAATACTTTATCTGGCCCGAAACTTAAGACATTGTGCTGTTATCAGTAAATTATTAACAATTTAAAAATCTGCAGAAGCCTGTCTTTAGCCTTGATGCTTTTTGTAAGCACTTGGAGAGGGTCTCAAAACTCTTGCTGAGAGGGGAAATGCAGTGAAGAGAATAACAAGGAGCAGCGAGTCTTCTGGACGTTCTCGTCTGCTCCGTGCAATGAATCTTGTGTTCCTACATAATGCAGCCATACTATCACTATGTGCAGAACACCAGTGCAGCTGGGTGATAAGTATTTTAAACATGACAGCTGACAAAACTGCCTGCTTGTTGATTTTAACACATTTAAGTTACATTTGGTTAAGTTGCCTCCCACCTCCTACATAAAAAAAAAAAAACACCCAAACAAAGTATGCAGTGGGAATGCTGGGTACCAACTACTTCATTCTAAGATGGGCTGCTATTGCAGCATCCTGCCTGCCTTGTTTATGTATTTTCTTCAATGCCAAGAAGTGCTCAAATATTGAATGTTCAAGTCATTAATCACTTTTGGCTTTACCCAGTATGACAATATTTGAGTTGTTGCAGTTCTCTCATTGTCCACATCAGTTATGCAGTTTTTAAGACCACTACGATCCCAAAGCAAACCACTTCAAGCACTTAATGGAGACTGCAGTCAGCACAAACCAGTCACCAGACTGTCACCTCAGTTAAACAGATCCTCACAAAGCTCCAGAGAAGAAAAAGGCCAGTCTGCCAATATCATGTTTTCAGTTTGCTAACAACACTTCGTTTTCCCTCTTCTTTCAAGGAGAAAGGAGTCTCCATCGATTTGTTTTATTTATCTGAAAGGCTGAAATCAACAGCTCTGAAAAATATTCACTACTTAATGCTGACAGTTAAATATACCCAAAATCCCCCAATCAAAATCAAAGCTTCCTTTGGCAGTGTGCAAACTGAGTACATATCAAAGCT
>VZTT01038798.1:0-21885 GCA_013400855.1 Buphagus erythrorhynchus | reverse complement strand
AACCTTGAAGCTTGAGTGCAGAACATAAATTCTGGTAACAATCAAATTAGCTACAAAATTTACCTTTCTCTGTCCATTTCATAGTCTTCTGCAGAAAAGATATCTGGATTCACTGAGGGTATCCAGCAAGCAGAGGAGGGTTGGAAGCAGCCCCCAGTGACTGCTCTCAGTTGCTGTGGTGGGCTGTGTTTGCTCCCTGCTCCTGAGCCTGCATTAGGAGTGGAGATGGCTTTGAAGAGCAGTGAGCTGTGCAGTGGTGTGTGAGGATGGCAGCACTTGCACTTGTGAATTGAAGCTTTGCACAGTCCTGGTAGCAAATTCAGCTACTTCATATTCTTGTTGAAAAGCCTGATGTGGTGGTGGGGGGAGCCCAGATCAGCAGGTTTCACCTGCAGAGGAGGGCAAGAAGCCAATTTTTGGGGAAAGCAGGGGAGGTGGGGAGCAGCAAGGGTCTGATGGTGGATGCAGCAGGCTGTCATCTGGGTGGCTTTACTCAGCTGATGCCTTGNCATAAAAGCTCAGGCTTTTCCATTCCTCATTTTAACTGCCTGCATAGCATGAGCAGTGGAATCTCAAGTTTGTCTGCATCTGCCAATATATACATATCAATGGCTTTGAAGAGCAGTGAGCTGTGCAGTGGTGTGTGAGGATGGTGGTTAGCTGGCACTGTGGGAAAGCTGCAGTAAATGTTGATTCCTGTGTTCAAGGGGATCTGCTCCCTGAGCGGGGGAGGCACTGCAGTTGTCTCTGTGTGTGTGTGTGGGAGGGATATTAAAGATCCAACTTGTCAGGGTGTAAATTCATGCCAGGATGAAGAAAAGAGAACGCTCCAAGTGGAGGCTTGCTGTATGGTTCAATTCCCGTGGTGCACTGGGGAGACAACAGAGGTCATGCAAACCAAGCACTGAGGTTGGGTGATGCAGAGGAACTGGAAAGGAAACCACAAACCCCTGCTCTGTGCAAATGAGAGCAGTAGTGGCAGTGAAGATCCGTGCCTTCTGAGAAAGCTGCAGTGCTAGGCTGTCTGGAGGGAGTCCTGTCTGCAGGTCAGCGTGCTGGACCTGCTGGGCTGTTGGTAAAATTGAGCTAAATCACAGGAAGTATCTTAAAAATTTGCATGTAATCTGCTGAAGTTTCTTGGAGCAGAAGTTGTAAAAAGAAAAGGGAACTAGGACAAAAAGCTAGTCAGTAACCCTGAGAGAGTGGTGCTTGTATGTGAGGTTTCTGTTTTTCTTGTAGAGCACATCCCACTTGGAGGGAGCAAATGGCCCGGGCTCTCCTGTACATGTGATGTCTGCCTCTGGCACACAAACACTCCATGGTATCTTTTGGTGACTTAATATTTATGGCATGAGCCACAGGCCATCCAAACCAGTCAGACCTAGTCTGGGAAAGCTGAAAATATGACAGCCTGAGTAAGTACCATTTGAGAGTATCAAAGAGCTATAATAATGTGGATAGCATTACATTAGAAAACCAAGGTGGGAGGATTACATGAAAGTAAAACACACAGACAGGCCCCAAGGGGAGACCATCTACCACAAAGGATAATTTCCTACGGGATTCAGACCCAAGAGCACATTCCTCTGAGGCTGCTTTAAAGCATCCAGGCAAGACATCTAAGGAGAGAGAAAAAATTCATCATGCTTTTCTTAAACAACTGTGAATAGCTGGAGCAGATGCAGCAGTGCCTGGTCTACAGCTCTATCGTTCGTCTGGACTCCTACATGTTTTCCTCCCTGTGATCTCCTTTTCAACCTAAGAAGGATGTTTTTGAGATTTTTTTCTTTTCCCTTCAGGGAGAGAAGAGGGGAAACATCTTTCATCTGTGTTTTGGTTTTGTTTTTGCTATGTAGGCAGTGCTGCAGCCAGTTCCAGACTGTTCCCTGGGAATTGTTCTGGCTTTGCAGGACAGCATAGTGGTGTTACCACAGCTTTTCCCACAAAACTGGAAGGGTTTTCAAAGTGTCTAATCCTGGTGGCTGATAACCTAAATTCAATAAGTAGTGATTTTTGTTTGCCCCTCCCAAGTCAGATGGTGTTTATAGCCCTTTCTCCCAGACGTCCTTTGGAGTGAGTGAATCCCACACAGCCCTGTGTGCGTGCTGGTACAGGCAGTGTCTGTGTGCATTGCACAAAGGATTATATACAGTCTTGGACAGGGCAGGTTTAGACTCTTTGTGAAGCTGTTGCAGTGCTTTGCCCTTTAGTGTTTGTGTGAAGGGCCAGGAGGAGAATGCTGGCTGTATTTCTCTTTTCTTCCCCTCTAGTCCATGATGGAAACACAGCAGGACCATGAGGAGCTGCTGTTCCAGACACAGTGCCCTGGCAGGAGGGTTGGGGTGTGTGGGGCACAGGTTTCTCTGCCTGTGGGTTCTGTGCAGAGAAAAGCTGTAGTGTAGTTATCATTTCAGCTTCAGGCCTCTGGGAACAGAGAGACTTTTATTATGGGGAATGTGCTGGGGAAGAAGCAACAGCATTTAGGAAAAAAAAAAAAACAGTCCAGTCCCTCTGTGTGACAGTAAAATATTCAGAGAAATATGTGCTCTTTATGCAGTAGGCATCCTGAAACAAGGCATTGGCACCTCTATAATACAGAAACTGGAGCAAGATGTTTGGAAAAGACAGATAGACAGCTGGTTTGTGCCCAACTTGTGGTTGTACGTAATCCATCACTGCCAGGCCTGAAAACAAGCAGGAGCTCACAGGCACTGACTTCCTGGCACTGTGTCTATTCAGCAAAAGCTCAGTGGTGGCACGGAGCTTTTCAGGGCTGTGCAGAGATGTGAACAATCCCTTCATTCTCCCTTTGCTGGGGAAGCTGCTGGTAGGTGGAAGCAGCTCAAGTCTTTGGGCTGCTGCAGTCCTGGAGGAGCTGAGAGTCAGATGGATTTTTCCTGATGCACCACTCTCCTGCTGGTGGGATCAGCCACATTGTCAGGGAAAGGGAGAACGAAGCAGGAGGACTGGGCTTGGGGCAGAAGGTTGTTTTAGAAGGTTTCCTAAAAACTCTTTTATTGTTCTTGCACAAAATTTGTTTTTATTATTATTACTCCAGAAGGCTGTAGTGTGATAAAAATTCCTTCTGGCCATGGTGCCAGTACTGTGCCCACAGTGGGGGTGACAGAGCAGTTTGTGTGACCCTGCAGCTGACAGGTATGTCTGCACTGAAATACCCATCCCACTGCCATGAGTCTTGGGACCAGTTTGTTCCTTGTTACCTCATTGGATCCCATAATCCAGGTATGGACACCAGGCTTTCTTGGAGCTTATTGGAGGCCACAGCTTAGAAATTCTTAGAAATTTAGTGTGTGCTCTGTGTGAACTGAATCTGGTGGCTGTGAGGATTTTCTGGATGGTTTTTGTAAGGACAGCAGTACAGCCTGTGGTGCTGTGTGGCTCAGAGCATGCTGAGAGCAGCAGAAAAGGTGCCTGTGGACTGTGTAGGATTTGGAAGCCAGCCAAGCACCACTTCATTGCAGATTTCATGTATTTTTCTTGAGATGATTGCTACTGGATATATGTTCAGTCCTGCTACTGATTAACAGCCAACAGGGAAATATCCTCTTTTCCCAAAATTGTTAATGATTTGCAAGCTGGTCCTCATGTTGGGAGAAGTTTTGGTGCTGGGATTTACACAGAATGGGATTGATGTGTGGTGTAACTTCAAATATCTGTGATCAACAGTTACAGCTTCTGTAAAATAATAGAAAAGATAATACAGAATCATGTAATTAAATATCCTGTTACAAGCCCTGAAGGCGAAATATTGAACCAAGGAAAGGGCCTAATTTTTAATTTTTTTAAATTTTCTATATTATTCTAGAGCCCACGCTTCAGGAGTTAATACTGTACTTAGCTGCCTTGTACAGTTCTACTCACTGCCATGCAGAGGCTGAATAATGTGTCTCTTCTCTGCAGCAGGTGAATAAAATATCTGGGGGGTTACTGTGGCCTAGCCCAATTGACTTCAGTACAACTATTGATGTATTTGGGGTTTATTCATTGTTGCTTCAAAAGCAATGACCTCTGGGTTTTGAGGTTTGATTTTTTCATTTCCCTCCTCCCCAGTCTACTATTACACAAATATTACTCAATCCTTTTGATCTTCAATTGCTTTCTTGCCCTTTATTTAAGCGTGTTTATGACAGCTTCTCCTGGGTTGGGGATGGTTGGTAATAGCATTTGTTCCAGTAAAACATGATACAAACAAACAAGTGATTCTGCAAGAAGTCCTGCTCAACAAAACATGGTAAAAATCACAAAGCCTGTGATACAGTGTCTTTTCCTTTGGCAGTAATTGTTCTGCTCTTTGTATTATTGTACACAACGTGACCACACCACCCGCTGCTCCGACTTCTGAAAAAACAAAACTGTTCATCCATGAGCCAAGAGGAACCAGAGTGATTCTAAATTACATAAATTGTAGAGGAAATGACTTGTTCAGTTGGGCTGCTTACTACTGAATGAGCTTCTCTTCGTCTGCAGCATGACATTGATCACCCACAGAATTTCTGTTGCTCACAGGTTCCTCAGGGCTGTTGGCAGAGGCTGGAAATGCAGGTGTGGAGGCTGCTGGGTTCTGGGTTCAGTCCATGTTGAGTTTTTAGTCTCCAGAACTCCAGAGCACTGCCCTGGTAGGCACAGGATCCATGGCAGGAAACCCCAGGACAGCACTCCTGGAATCTTCCCTGTCCTAAAACTGTCTGGCCTTCAGTCAGCTACACAGTGCTGCCAACCTACACCCCAGCTGTATGCAAATGGAGCAGAATTATGGCAAAACTGCCCTGATTGGTTGTCCCAGTGTTTTACCTTAGAACAGATGTGTGTGTTAGTTGATTCAGACATTATTTTTGTTTTTGTTGTTATTGCTTTTTATTGTAGCAGTTGAAAACATCTCAACTCCCAAGGCTTTTGCTGGAAATTTCTTCCCCACGCACTGTCTTATCACACATCCTCCCTCATTCTCACTTTGCATCCACTGTGAAACGACAGTTTCCCAAAGGGGAATTCACCTTAGTGGTTGCTAAGCTGTTTATTTCACTGGTCCCTAACACCCTGCAATTTCCTGCAGACAGCTGGAGGGTTTAATTTGTGAGGTGTCTCTGGTGGGTTGTGTCCTGCCTCTGCAGGGGATGGAGCATGTAATCTAATAGGTGGTTTGTTTGCTTTCCTTTTCGAGGTGCTATAGTTGTGTTTCTGTTGGAATAGCTTTTCAGTTTGTGGGGATAATGAATGTTAACAAATCACTGGAAGTGAAAATAAAAATAGGGAAGGAAAGTAGGTGAGATACCACTGCAAGCTGGGCTTATGCTTTGTGGATCCTTTTTTAATAGCAAAAAAAAAGTGACATCAGCTCTGCTGCAGGCATGAATTAAAGATGAGAACTTAATAAAACTTGTTGGAGGGGAGAGGGAGGTTGAAAAGTGGAGCTAAAGCAACGATGTCTTTATTTTTAAGCAGACAGCACCACCTCTGCTTCAGCTCTCTGAGATGGCGATGGAGAAGAACAAAAAGCAGCTCCCGAAGTGGTGTGTGAATCAAAAGTGCCCTCTGCTGGGAAAACCCTGCATGAGGGAGCATTTCCAGCCCATAGCCCAAAGCCTAATTATCCTCTTTTGCTGGGGAAGAGGCTGGATGGGATCCAGGATGCTCTCAGCAGTTGCCTTTGCCATTACATGCCCTGCCGGGATTGCAGTCTGAACATGTCACAGGGTATTGGTGCAGTCTGTGATTTCATTAGGGCTTGACATCACGTGTGTGTGGTTGCTCAGTCACTGCTCTGCTCCTTGTGAGCAGAAAACAGGAATTTGCATTTGCAATATTGCCACATGAAGGATAAGAATCTGGATGCGAGTCCTGTGCAGATAACATCACCCTTGGCAAATAAATAAGTGATAAAATGGGATGGAGCTGGGAAGGAGCCTTCAGTAGCCCTGATTTAATTCTTATTTGTTTTACGTGAGCAGCATTGATGAGACACGTGGTGTCTGTGCCAAACTACACAGCCCTGCAGGGAGCCCTGCTGCTGCTTCTGGGGCTCCTGTGTGCCTCTGAATATTCACATGGTCCTTGCTGTAGCTGCCTTGTACAGTTCTACATCTTCCATCAGCTCCTTGTGCAGAGGGGGCTCCAGGGGTGGGGGATGAAGGGCTGTGGGGAGGACACTGGTGTGAGGGTCCATAAAGTGAGTCAGGAGGGAAGAGCTGGGACATTTCCTGTAGGTCTCAGGGGGTCCTGTGGGTATCCAGCCCTCCTGCTCTTGCAAAGCTGCATGCAGCCTGGACATCCTTCACGTTCAGGAAGAGTGAAGGCTCCATCTGCATCCCTGTCCTGTGGTTCAAACCTGTTGTGAAATGAACTATTTGTTTGCAAAAATGCAGTTCTCACCAGTTAGATCCTTGCTGCAAGTTGCCTTCTCCAGCTGAGTGTTGCTCTTCCAATCTGTAAGTGCACAGAAGCACAAGCGAGAAAAATCAACAAAGAACAATAAAAATCCAATTAAAAACATCAACCTAAGTGTACAAGGTTTCAGCTGTTAGTACTCTGTTCTGAGCTTCTTTAGCAATTTCAGTGACAAGGGCTGTTTCTTATCTGAAGTAATTTATCTTAACATCTGGAGCAAGAAGGAATTGATCTGTCTTGTTATTTGTCATCACAAAAGACTGTTTTGGAAGATGAATAGTCAGAGATATAAAAATAGCAGAAATCAGAGCAAACAGCTAAACAGATCTTAAAAATACAGTTAGTAGTGGTGTGCTGTTTGTGCCCCTTGGGAAGAGGAGCTGTTGTATGATGCATCATGTTGATGTTATATAGCAGCAAGGAGTGATATTGATGAATTCTGAAAGGAGAGCTGGCCAGGAAAGCAGGGAAATAATCCTTGTGGCTATAAAACAAGCTTGAAATCCTCTGGGATTTGTAACGGAAGCCTTTTTTGTCAAAGGAGCTGTGGAGCAAGTGTCCCAGGTTTCACTGTGCTTGGCAGTGGTTGATTTTGGCAGGCAGGAGTTTTTCCTATAATTGTCCTTGAGAAGCCTTTGATTGTTCTGCCTGCACTCGTGGGTGGGAAGGCAGCTTTATTTAAGGAGGAATAAATATTTATTCTACTGGAGTGCTTGCCACAGCTGCTGCTTTGCAAAAAGATGGTAGTTTCAGTTAGAAGAGAGTCATGCAAACTCTGTGCTTTTATGAATTTGCACCTGCTGAGCTGTGGTTTGGGTTTGAATGAATCTAAAATCTCAGAGGTAAAGTTCACCAAAAGTGGTAAGTTTTGACTGTCTAAACCCAGAGAATTATTCATTCCTTTCTCCCAATACCATTGAATTACCACCTAATGCTCCTGCCAGCACTCTGGGTGGATTTCTCAGTAAATTTGGATTTTTCAGGTGCACAGCAGTCATTTGGCCTGTTTTCAGAGTTGATTTCAGAAGAAATGAGAGCTATGTCTTGTCATCCAAAATACCTGTGAATTCAGAAACAGGGATTTGGTGCCCAATTCAAACAATGCATTGAATTGACAGTGTGATTTCTGTTTGTTTCTATTTACAGCAAGAAATGGGGATTTTAGACTATGGGAAATGCCTCTGTTTGATGTAGAGAGCTGTTATCTCTGGAGCCTACTGCTAGTTAAATGTCATATTGCCTGTTAGAGTGTGTTGTGTGCTTGGCAAGATGAACTTGAGCAAAACCTGGATTGTACAGGAAGTATTTACATAATGCATATGCACCTAATGGTATTTGGTTTCTTGGTTACTGGCTGTTTGTTGGTCTGTTTTGGCACTTCATCCTGTCATCAACTTTTGGATCCAGACATTCAGGAGTGTCCTTTTAGGAGTTGTAGGAATGGAGGAGTGTGCTGCAGACATAACACAAGTTCAAATGCCATGAATGAGGATTTTTCTAATTGGTTTCTTCAGAGATTGGGAGTTTAAGTGACTTTGTGATAGTTACTTTTTAGTCCACTCCAGTTTCTTCCTGCTTCTCCATGCACACTTCTAACGTAGAACTTACATATTGATGTTCCTCTTTCCAGGTAGTGAATATAAATCAGAAATCTGAGATTAAAAAAAAAGGAATAATATGTATAATAATAATATGCTGCTTATTTCTAAGCAATATTTGGTGCATTTGTGAGAGTGGCAGTGATGTTTTCAGAGGGATTTGGTGCTCAGTTCAGCCCCTTGTAATGGAGAGACTTAAGCTGGGCTTCTGTAAGAAGGCAGCTGCTGCTGAAAGCTCCTCAGGAATGGTGTCCTAGGACCACACTGCTATTCCTCTTGCACTGTGGAAACTCGGGATGCTCTGTTGGTGCATGCCAGGCACGAGTCCTGTCCACCTGCAGAGGGGAGAGGCAGCAGCTGGCAATGCCTGAGGGGCAGTGCCAGCCTTGCCCCAGCTCCTGTCCCTCCCAGCAGAGCAGAGCTTGAGCAGCTCAGTGCCTCAGCTGGGGTCAGTTGGGCATGCCTGGGGGACAGCACTGCCATGACATGGCACAAACCCTGTCACAGGCTGCTGCTGTGTCTGTACCAGGTCAGGATCAGTCCACTCTGGAGTTTCCTGGAAAAGGTACAGGGAGTGCCTCTGATCACAGGCATCCATCCCAGTGAAGGTCTGCACCTAGGGAGGGGGGCATGCACAGGGTCTTCTTCAGCACATTGCCTTCTCCACACCTCACTGAAAGGAAATACATTTCAAGGGATTGATCCAGTGATTTGGAGTACCTGTTTAGTCAGCAGATGCAAGGAGGCTCAGCTGAGA
Source organism: Buphagus erythrorhynchus (assembly GCA_013400855.1). Classification (NCBI taxonomy): domain Eukaryota; kingdom Metazoa; phylum Chordata; class Aves; order Passeriformes; family Sturnidae; genus Buphagus; species Buphagus erythrorhynchus. Next base: position 13,125 of record VZTT01038798.1, on the reverse strand, counting down.
GAACTGTCTTGAAGAGATCTGTGAAATGACTCCTCGTTAATTTGTCTCATTAGCAAGATGGGAGGCTGTATGTGATGCAGTGTTCCTTTCCTTTTGTTCCCCATGTTAGGGAGTTCTAAGTATAACAAACAAAATTCCCTCTGCACAAGCAGTCCCTGAAGACAGCTGATCCACTGTGTTCCTCATCTTTGTACCTGACTCCTGTATTTCTGCATGGAGAAACAACTCAGTGTAGAAACAAACAGATTAAAAAGCAACACTTGGTAGCTCTTCTGTCAGTATTTCAGCATGGGATTCCTCCTCAAAGAAGTTCCAAGTTCTGAGCTCCCTGGAAGCTCAGGCAGGATGTGCTGCTGTCTGCCCCTTGCTGGGGAAGCGAGGGCAGCCTGAGCTCTGGGCTGGGCACTTGCTGAGGTCAGACTTTCTTGGCTCTTCCTTCCAGTGCTTTTCTTCTTTCCATTTTCTGATGAAATGAGGCCATCCTGATAGAAAGGAATGCCATGTACTTGCAGTGTGTCTGGCTTGTTTGTTTTTTAAAAAGCTTGAACTTTTTTTTCATATTTCAGTAGTACTTTAGGAAGGAAAATAAAAATTCATGCAGCAGTCTTCATTATTTTGATCATGATTCTTTTCAAAGAATTTTTTTTCCCTAATAAGAGCTCCTGCTGTGTTCATGTGTACATGATGTTTGATAGTGTTTGGTCATTAAAAATAAACTTTATGAGGAAGTTAAATTTTAGGAATTTCCTCTTACAGTGAAATAACAGGTTTTGCTTATGATAGAGCATTTTGAATACCAGCACTTTCCCACTGCTCAGGAGTTATCACCCAGCTCATGTCCACTGGTCTGCAGCAAAGCATGAAGATGGGGAGGCAGAGAGACAGGAGATGGAAATATTTGGTTGCTTTGTTTGACATGGAGACAGTGAGATAGCATCCTGAAAGCTATGATTTTGGTTTGGACATTCAAAAATGGGCAGATCCAAAGGTTTTGCAAAATGCACTGTAGGTGTCCTACTGCTAAGCTGCACCTCTGTTCAGACACTGCAGTCTCTGCTCTCCTGACCCTCTCTCTCCCTTGTGACTGCTTGTAGCTCATCCCTGCTGCTCNTCTCTGCTCTCCTGACCCTCTCTCCCTTGTGTCATCCCTGCTGCTTCTGCTCCTTGGGTTCTCCTTTCTCAAGCACTTCGAGAAATGAAGGATCTGATGATGAGCACCAGAGGTGTTCCACCAGCTACTCTGGATGAGGACTGTAGTCCAGTGTCAGTGGAGCAGGAGTTTGAGGGAGTGTCCTGGAGTTGTCACATGCATAGGAAGCTCATGTCTTGGGACAATGATCATCTCTCACCCAGAGAATCCTTCCAAGTGAAATGAAGAAAGCAGCAAATGTAACACTAAGTTTAAGCATCCTTGAGTGTGAAACCAATTAAGAAATTTAGCCTGAGTTACTTTCTATGCATAAACTGAGCCAGGTGTTTCTGGAATAATATTTTACCTATTGATATCTGTATTGGTGAGCATCTTCTGCTTATTGCCCTGGCCTGGCTCTGGGGCTTTGTTTGTTGTTGGATGTGAAGTGCTGCTGAGAACCAGTCCAGCTGGGGATTTGGTTTCCTGCTGGTTGAACTGGTATTTGCAAACACTGAAGGATTAGCAGTGTTGTGATTTGCAGAGCTTTGCTCTGCAGAGGGGAAAGCTGCTGCCATGGACCTGTCTCACACTGGTGAAGTGCTTAAGCATCATCTCAGGCAGGATCCTCACTGTCAGGGCAGTGTTAAAACAAGATGCTTAAACCCTTCTAAAGCTGCTGATTATTGAACAGAAACACTGAGCTCAGGAAAGCTATTAGTATGCTGAACCAGCCTTGTTTCCTCACTTAATTTTAATGTGAATAACTTTATTTTAAATTGGTGCTGGTAAGAATCAGGAAAAGCTTTCTGAGAGAGTTTTTTCCTTGCTGTTAGAATAACCTCATTTCAGGCTCCGCTGTGAGACTTTGTGGCAGCTCCTTTTCGTTGGAAGGTTGCCCCAGGTGACTTATGGTTCATGCACTCTTGTAAGTGCTATTAATTTGTGAGGTTTCAGTGGTTAGTCTGAGCTGCTAAGTGGGCTCTGAGCAGATAATGAGGTCAAGCAGGGAAGAGAGGGAAGAATCCTGCAGGTTCCCACTTGGCATTTGTACTCAGGTTGCACATTTTATGGAGATTTTGTCCTAAAAGCAAAGTTCCTGTAAAGTCATCATTTTGCAGAGGTGATTTACAGTACTTGTCCAAACCTGAAAACAAGCCTAGTTGTTCATGCTCTGTGGTGCTGCTCTTTAGATCACTGCTGTCACGCTGAAATGCAAATTTACTGCTGTTTGTTTTGCATCATTTTGTGCTGCATTAGAATGAAGAAACTATTCAAATGCTGGTCCTTGTTCTCTGAGGATTTTGCAAGGTAAGTTGCACTGTTAGTAAGGTGGAAAAGCACTGCTTAGGACATATTCCAAAGAAAGCAGGTTATGAAGCATAGGAGGGTGCAAAACTGGCTGTAGAAGGAGGATTATTGTCATGTATTCAGTCACTGGAAAGCCTCAAATACATTAGCTGAAGAAGTTTGCAAACAATTGTCTTCTATGTTTTACCCTAATCAACTGCCTGATTTTGATCTTTTAATAATCTTCATCTTATAATTACATCACAGAGGTCCTAGGTTACACAAGGATTTTGTATCATTTCTGGGATTTGATTATCCATTCCATTCACTCTGAAAGTTTCAAATACAGTCATTCAGCATGTCCAGGGTGGGAGGTAGCTGTAAGTACCTCATGGGAGGCCCTCTTTTTGCATTTTGAGGCGGGTGCATGACCCTACACTCTTCAGAGTTGACACAAGGGGTGCCTTTGGTGGATGTTAAGTCAGACCAAGAGTTTAAGGAAAGTCCCACTGTTTCTGGCACTGCACCAGCAATCCTGTCCATTGAAGCTTTTTGTGCAACACTGAGTTCTTGCAGAAGTTACTCTACTGTTTACCTTTCAGGTGGTAATTTGAGTGGGATTATTGATGGGGCATATAGTGAAGTGCTAATGTAGGATCAAGATCATCCTTAAATCTACTCCTGGCAAGTCCAGATACAAAGGGAGTGTTCTGCAAAAGGGAACTGGCAGCACTGGTTCTGCCTACAGCCAGCTGCTCGTTCACAGGTGAATCAAAGTTACTTGAAGAAACCAGCTCTTGAAAGGATCTCTCTCTATTTCTGAAAGCAGGGTGTGATTTTTAACAGCTGTCTTATTGACCCAGGCGAGGAAAGCTTCAGTTTTAATAGAGCAATGAGAACATGCCTGTTCAGTAATACTGCAGATGGCAAATGTTTTGTGCTATGCAAAGTCTGTTGGGCGAAGGTGACCGTGGTAGTCATAAGACGTTTTCTGTAATAGCGCACTGTGGTTTCAAAATGTGCATTTATGCTCCCTTGACACTTATTTTTTCAGTGCTCAGGGTTTCATTAACATTGTAGTGATATCTTCAGTTGGATTTGATTTGCATACAGAATACTTGCTTAAAAAGGGGCTCATGGCTGAGTCTTCCATTGCTTTTTGGCTGATGTGCCTTTCCTCCTGAGCTGCAGCTCAGTGAACAGCACAGAAATTCAGCATTGTGCTGTTTCACTTGCCATTAATTTCTTTTAGAGAGGGAATTAGCATTGTGGCAACCTCCTGTTCTGTAAGCACAAATACACATGGAATAAATGCATCATGTTGTGACTGTGGGTTTTTTCCAAGACATGTACTGGGTGATGCTATAATTTGGGTTTTTGCAACGTGAACAAGTCCATGCTGGAAAACATGGATTGTGAGGAGACTGGGGAGGTGCTGGAAATGGACAGAAGCTGTTCAGGTTTGGTGTGGCTAGCAGCAGTGACAGAGGCAGTGGCTGAAGGAAGGATGCTGGGGCCCTGCAGTGGCAGGGGGGTAAATGGCACCAAGGGTGTGACACAGTGCTGGGCGAGGGCTCACCTGTTGGAAAGAAAAGAGAGGTGTTAGTACAGAGAAGCAGAATGTGTTCTAAAAACACAGTGTTTAAGGAAATACAAGGTGTGTTGCTTGTGGACAGGTGGTGCTGGGGTCCAGTGGCAAGGAGGGATGCAGCAGAAAGCCTTTGGGACCACAGCACTGTGTGAGCAGTGTGTGGTGCTCTGAGCTGACTCAGAGCTGTCCTTTTGGATTTACAGGGCTGCAGAGGCACAGTTCAGCTCTCTTGCTCACCTAGGCAAGGCACAAATGTGTCTCTTCTACCCCTGGTGGTGGTTGGGTGCCCCATTGAGCTCAGTGAGGAATGTGGCTTTCCCCTTGTACCTGCTCTGGGAAGAGCTTGGGGAATCACTTGTTCCTGTAAGCATGTCCTTAGAGCTGGGCCTCGGAGCATGTGACAGCATTGGTACTCTGCTTTGCTCAGGAACCTGCTTGAATCGAGTGGGAATGTTGATAATAAGTAAATAAATGTGTAAAAAAATACTTCACCCTCCCTGCAAAACCCACTGCTGTTGGTTTTATTTATAGGTGCTGTGTCAGAATCCCCCATAAGAGGGGGGAGCTGATGACACTCAGCAAATTGCAGCCTATTGCAGGGGGTTTTTCTTGTTTACATTGAACTACTGATGCCTGGAGAATAGAGGAGGTAGCTTAGCTATCACCAGCTGAAGTCACAGTGCTTGTTAATGCCAGGGTTTGGATATCAAAGTGTGTTATCACCAGAGTAAAAATGTGGAAACAGTTCTGTGTGCCTCACTTGTTGTCTGTTACCAAATATTAGTCATAGGCTAATACAGCAGTAAACTCAGTTCCTTCCTTCTCCAAGTATAACCACTTGCTATAACCTTCATAAGTTTTAATTAAAAAGAGCATGCAATGATTTTGGGATTGAATCCAATTTCATACGCTGTTTAAATTAAGAAATAAAATTATTTCCATCAGGCTTTTTAGTTCAAGGCTTGTGACTGCTGGATCATTTCCTTTTTCATCAGTTTCTGAGTTTTAAAATGGCTTATGAACTTTAGTGAAATCATTTAGAAATGGATTTCATGCAGAATAGTTAAGAAATGGATAGCACAACCATGTAGTGAAATGAATCTTGTTTGCATATCAAGCAGCACAAATTTAAATAAAACGCAGGGCTTTGCATAACAGCATTTGTTTTTAATGCTGGCAGTATTTTTCAAGCCACCTCCAACGTCCTTCATTTTTCACCAGGATATCTTTGGCAGCAAGGAGGATTTTCAGGGGCTGATTCAAGGTACATAATGGGAGCAGTGAGACTGCACACACAGTGTCAGTTAATGGATGAGGCTGGTTTAACTATAGGCTGCTCAGAAATAACCTAAGAAACACTTCACTGGTAGCTAATGCAGAGGTGTAATTAGACTTCTACACAAGTGTAATTAGTCTGATTGCATAGAAGCAAAGAGAGTTCATAAGGTTTTTCAAATGTGTGCAGAGACATTTTGTCTCAACTGTCTTGTCCCTAAGCTTCTGCTGTATTTGTGTTGAACTTGAATAAATAAGCACATTGCTCTTTAGCTGGCAGTTACCTGTAATCTGCCATCCTTCCACGGTGGATTTTACGTTGTTGTTAGTTTATTTTTAAGGAAAGCTCCAATGCTGCCGTGCCCAGGCCAGGCTGAGGCTGTGCCCAGGTTCAGCTGTGGGCCTTTAAAACAGAGAGGGGGTAGAGAGTTCTAGGGAGGAAAAAAACAAAACAAAGCTTGTTTTTTGAGAAATTGTGTCTAGGTTTATTCTACATTTGTTTAAGCAGTGATAAGGAAGAGGAGAATGCTTGCAGTAATCAATAGTTGTTGCCAGTTGTGAGCATACAGGAGCTCAGAGGAAATATACCTCTAAATCAGGAGCATAAAACACAGGGCTGTTTCTAGCAGTATCTAACTAGGGAAATTATTTCTACTAAAAAAAGCAAATGTGCTACACAAGTGAGAGACACTGAGGGGATGCTGTGGATTTCTTTACATCAGCATGAATCAAAAAGTATAAAGCCTTCCAGCTGGTATTGTGTATTCTCTGGATTCAGCATGAGTGATGAATAGAGGTAACATGCATTTAGTGCTTATAAGCTGATGTTTCAATGAAAGAAACCTACATTTTAATCAAATATGGGCTATGTCCCCACTCCTGTTCCAGCATTCCAGTACATGGCCCAGAACCCTTCTTTGCACTAAGGGGCAGAACAGGTTTTAATCTTAGTTTTGGAGAGGCTGAACTAGAGATCAATAAATTAATAACTTTGTAAATCAACTAGGCATGAGTTCATCCTTAGTTTAAGTTGTTTACTTCCCTACTGAGAATGGAGTTAGGTGAAGTTTCAGCATAATTTTGCTGTCTGTGTGCTTAGGTGGGTAAATAACTTCAGTGAAAAACGAGTGTCACAAAGAAGCATCTTAAGTTCGCTATTTTATATTTCCACACTAGAGTATCTCTGAATGCTTTTGTGGAGTAAATCCCAACATATGGCTCAAAGTTGATTATAAAATACAGACACTTGTGTGTGGTTATCTGGCTCCATTCTTCTGGCTTGGTAATGGCCATAGCTGTTCTGTCTGACAGCTGTGCAGTGGCTGTACAAAACGAGACAGTGGATCCAGTCCAGCTCCCAGAGTGCCAGCATCTGCACTCCTTGGCTCCAGTTTGCTTTTGGCAGTCCTGACTGAGAAACCACTGATTGATTCAGCAGAGGGGATGAAGCTGAGTCTGACCCTTAGAGGAGCTGCTGCTGGGTCAGTGGAGACCCACACTGGTGTATGAGCAAAGTTCACACCTCCAGGCCTCCTGCTGTGTTTTCCTGGGTGTAAATATGACTTCAGCATCCTGAAACACGTGTGCAAGAGCAGGGCCACTTCCTCTGAAGCCCCTGGCTGCAGTGGTGCCCTGTGTCACAGTGGGATGGCCCATGGGGTCTAATGCAGGCTGTGTCTTGGCTGCAGAAACAGAAAAAGAGGGAAGAGTTCCCATAACCAAAGTTACAGAACAAGACACCAGACTACAGTAAGTGGGGAGGTGGTAACAGCAAATACATGGTGTGGAAGGGACAGAAGAGAAGCCAATCTCCTATACCCTCATATTGCTTGTTTTGGAGTAAGACCTTGTTGCTGTCTCCTGCTAGTCCAGCTTGCTTCTATGTGACCCTTAGTTTCCAGTCTTTCTCCTCTTCACTCATATTTTCGTTTTTTTTTCCTGGTTACTGTGGGTTGTACTGAGGGATAAAAAAAGCAGGACATCATATGTGCTTTGATACTGGATAGCATTCATGACACATGGCCTCAAAAAACAGGACTAGGGGCTTTACAGAAATGGTAAATATTTATTTCCTGTCCTGGATTGATCACATTTCTTAAGCAGAAGATTCCTGACCAAATCCTTAACTTGGGTGGTTTTCAGAAGACCTCTGCCTCCCAGTTGTTTCCTTATCCAAGATAACAGGGAAGAATATAGAAGAGCACTATCCTGAATTGCTGTTACAGTCTGGCACTCCTTAGCTACCTTTAGCTGAGGCTCTTGAGCACAGTGTAGCTCATTTTCTCTAGTTTTGTTAAGTGGTAGCATTTATTATCTGCCAGGTGCTGGTAAGTTGTGTGATTACAGCAGCTTGTTTGTCTTTGCCCTCTAGCTCAGATGGCTCTTGTGGGCCTGGATAAGTGAAGAAACACCATCTGGCTGCTGCTGCAGGATGCTGGGAGATTTCCATCTTTCACTTCTTTTGAGCTGGAGTCTTTTTTTACATTTCAGAAAGCCTAGAGACACTTCCAGCTCTGTTTTCCCCTTGTTTCTTTCTAAGCTGAAGAATGTCTCATATCCTCTTATTTGCAGCCACTGGCTCCAGGCAGGCATTGTCAGAGAGCATTAAGTGTTGGAGCTGACAGAGCTTTCCAGGGTTCCTGCTCTCCTGGTGACTCGCAGGGGAGGATCCTGGTGGTGAAATGTCTGACACAGAATTGTTTTTCTGAAACGCTGCAGATGTTACGTAGCTGAGCAAAGGTGGGTGTTCTGTAATTCCCCACACACAGAGCACACAGCTCTGTTGTCAAGAGGAAAAACCCATCTTCAGTGAGATGTGTGTGTGTGTCAAATGAAAAGTTATATAATAGCAACTCAAATCTGACTTGGCTTTTGGGTCTAAATTAGTATTTATACCAAGAGGGAGAGAGAGAAATAGATGTAATGGTTATTACTGTCCAGAGTTAAAGGTAGCAGGGAGACAGCTGGGGAGCAGCAATATTTAAGCAGGTCAATTCTCATCCCTCTACCTCCTCTACAGCTGCATTAAAAATGTTTTTTATAAAATACCTATTGTCAATCTAATGAGGCAAAGTAATGTATCCATCTCTCTGTATTAGCTGCATAATTATAGGCAGTGTAACTTCAAGGAGGAGATGCAATAAGATAAATGAGAGAATAGCTCAGGACAGGGGGGGTTAAGGGTGAGCTCTGTGGGTGGGAAATGTTTATGCCTTTGCAAATGTAATGCTGGCTGCAAACCACCTTCACAGGTTGTTTTTCCCCATCAGTGGGGAAAAACAGGGTATTATTTTCCCTTGAGAAATATAAAGTGTTTGAGACTTCCCCCATCTCCTCGTGTTAGAGGCTCCTGGTGGCACAGTGTGTGAAGGAACAGCTTGAAATAGGGTTTGTGCAGCCCTGAGTGTATCTGTGGTTCTGCCATCAGGCTCCTCCAGGGTGAGGATTAAAGCTGGCTGGGAGAATGACAAAGCTGTTTTGTTGCAGCTTCTGAGATTTCAAAGTTTGTTTTGGTTCAATGTTGCAACAAAAGGAAAAGCTTTTGAATGTTGTTTGCAACATAAGCATGTGTTGAAATACCTCATTTTGGACAGCATGGGTGAGGATCAGCCAAGTAGCTGCCAGATGTAAAATGGCTGGAGACAGCTTTGTGCTAGAAGAGCAGAGACTGAGTTGTATTTTATTTGTCTGGCCTTTTTCTCTAACACAGCACTCTTGCCATCAGAGAAAATTACCTTCTTGCTTTGTTGGCCAAAAATAGCCACCTAATAGCCACCTCCAGAAAGAGTTTTCTTCTCCTTGATGCTGTATGGGTGGCATTTATTGTGTACAGTTCTGGGGCAGGGTATTGTACAGGCACTGAGCTGGTCCTGCTGCAGAGCAGCACTGCTGCCTCTTTCCACAATTCTCCACAATACCAGCTGCTGCCTTATGGCAGGACAACTGTGGGCTAGGACCACAGTCAGCTGGGCTTTCTCTTAGTGGTTTTGTTTTGGTTTTGTCTTTTTCTTCATGTTTTGGGAGTTTTTCAGCCATACCAGTTTCCTGATGTGCACCATCAGCAGTGACCTGGAGAAGATTCCACATTTCTGTCCTCTGGGTAGGTTTGTGTTGCATTGAAGTCCCTGCACAATTACACCCCTGAGGTTGCAGTATCTGCCAATATTTTACACTCATTAACCTCTTGAAGTTGAGAGATTATTGATATGAATAAGTCTATGCCAGATAGAGGATTTAGAGGAGAGGAGGATGAATTGCATTTAATAAAATAATCCATCTCTCTCTCTCCAAGCCCCAGTATTCTGCTTGGAGCTGTCTTATCCAGCCACAACAGTTTACAGCAGCTAAAACAAGCATAGGTGCAGTGTGATTGCAGCTTGGTGATATGGGGATTTAGTTGAGCAATACTCTTCCACTGTGGACAAGACAACCTGCAGTTTTAACAGCACATTGAAGAGTTTTTAGTTTTCAGGCAGTACAAGCTATGACAAATTGCAATTTCTTCAATTAAAATCAATAACAATGCAAGCTAAATAAAAGATTTAACAGCAGGTGGGTGGTTCAGCTGGTAAATTGATTTCCTTTGGGTGCAGGTGAATGTGCATCACAGTGTTTCTGTCATTAAATAATTTCTGTGGTGAGAGACACAATCAGCTATATTAATGTGAGTATTCTTGTGGACATCTAACATAAATCAATGCCTGCTGGAAAACTTTGTGTAATTGGTTAGAGAGATGTCAAAGCAATATATTAGAGAGCAGTTTACTAATCTTTGTAAAGTGGATTAAAAAGTGTGTTGACTGGAGAGGAGTAGCAAGTGTTCATACTGTCCTTTTCAGAGCAAAATCAAAGCTTACACAGGTTTAAGGAAAAAAAATCTACAGGATTTACAACTCCCCTATGTTGGTGCTACTGTGTCTTGAATGCATGATCAAAAACAAGATTGTATTGTTTTAGTAGCACAACTGAACAAAGTTCTGAATACTTCACATTTGGTAATAGTTTCCAACTGTGGAAAGATCACAAAGTAACTGGGATATCGTGAATCAAGCTGGTTAATAATACACCAGAAGTGATAAGATACGAGACTGAAAAGTCCCTGAGTCTTTGCCTTCCTTATCTCTTATCACACTCCTTAATAGTTATAGTTTTAGATTAAGTAACCTCTCATATCATAAAATAATTTACGGTTTATTGGTGCACGATACAATTTTGTTTCCTATTGCCCTTTATTGAGCTTTCAAAAATGTCAAAGGTCAGCTTTTTTATTTTGTCCCTTGTATCAAGTGCTTTTCAATTCACAAGTAAGAAAGTTGTTACTTACTGACACTCACTTTCCTGATCAAGGTTTAGAAGAGCACAAAGCAAAGCAGAGGATTTCCAGTCTAGCAGACAGGGTAGAAGCCAGACACATTTTATTCAGGTTGCTGTGCTCTTCTCTGTGCCTTGAAGAGCTCATTCCTCACCTCAGTTTCCTCCTCTGCAAAATGGAAAGAAGACTCAACCATATACTTTCCTTACTGTGGCTCTGCTAGTTAAACATTTTTAAAGATTTAGGGAATGGTAAGTCTTCAGTGTTAATAATTAACCTGCCTCTCTAACTGTCCTGTATTGTAGCTTTCACTTCTCCAGTTCTACATTTCTCTTTCATTGTTCATCTTTGTGATTTCCACCATTTCTTGTTCTCACTGCAGTGAAGAACAAATTATCCCTGGCTCTTGGGGAGCATGCAGGGTTGTGTCAGCCCAAATAATCCCAGACCCTGGTGCTGGGTGAGATGGGCTTTCCTTGGCAGGGAAAACACACCTGGGGAGGTGGGAGGGAAATAGTTCTGGTCCTGCCTTCCCCTTCAGTTTCTCTGTTGTGTGGGTGCAGCCAGCACGTTTTGACTGTTTCATTTCAGTTTGGTGAGATGGTGGAAGATAGAAGTTTATTTTTTTTCTTGTTATTCTCTTTTATTTTCCAACTGAGTTGGTTTTGTTGGGGGTGGTGGTTAGTGTATAGAACGCTGTGCTGTACTCTAGAGATCCCAGTTCTGTTTTCAGTCCTTGTTTTACTGAGAAACATTCTAGTTATCTTACTGGAACATGAAAATACAGTGCAAACTCTTGTAATTGCTTATGGCAGATCCCCACCTGAAGGAGAAGCCTGAACTGCTCAATGACAATAGACTCATCCCCTGATGGGAGATTCTGCACATACTTCCAAATCCCCTATCAGTTTGTGAATCATGTTAGTATTGATTAAAACTCTTGTGTGGTGCAAAGCATTGAGCAGGGGTTTAGGATGATGATGGTAGTGTCTGATTCTTGGAATACAAAATTGGTGTTAATGAAAACATTTCTGGAGCCTGTGCAGTTAAGATCACAAAGGGGAACAAGAGTTCTGAGTCTCAGCTGTTCTAACATAGAGCAGATGGTTAACTTGCCTTCTAAATCTTTGCACAAATTGAGTAAATTCTCAGGACTATCCATGATCTTTCAACCCATTCCCATTTTTTTTGCATGCTAGGAAAAGAGTAATTTGCAAATCAGATCCAGGCCTAGGAAAAGGAAGGATTTCACAACAGTGAAAAAGCATGAGTCAGAAATAAGACCTCAGGTTCCACTTGAAGCATTTTGCCTGCTGCAGGTTGGTTTGCTGGAAGCTGGGAATTCTGTCCTTGAGGCAGCAGGGAAGTGAACTGTTTAATGCCTCTTCTCTGGTAGTCTCAGATGAAGTGCAGTATAGAAATGCTTAGTCTTGACATTCTTCAAATTATCCCAGCAACACTGGGAAAAATAATGTTATTCTAAGTTATTCTTTCTTGTAATATCAGTACTAATTTCAGTTTCTCTGAAATTTTCTGTCCTCTAGTCTCTCACAGAACCTTGAGTTTTGTTTCAGCATTTCTCATGCATTTTCTTTTATTTCCTTCATGAAGAATTCAATTTGCTGCAGCAAAATAATCTTAGTACTGAAATAATAGATATATTAAAGTTGAAATTACCTTGGTGGCAATAAAGGACAGGGTTTTATTGCTTGCTTATCAAGGCAGGTTTGTGTTTGAGTTCACTGAGAAGTAAGTGCATTACATTAGAACTAAATTTAACCTGGCGTGGTAACAACGCATAGGTAATCCATAAAGACAGGTCAGATTTATATGGTAATAGTTTAAAGAAGTTTAAAAATAATTCAAGGGCTTTAATGTTTTTTACTTGACAATGAAGTTGTCAGTAGTATTGATAAAATAGATGAGTAGTTATTTTCAAAGTTTTCCACGAAAAAAACCCCCAAACAACAGCTAATGAATAGGAAAGGTCTTGTAGATGGAAAGCATTCCTAGTCATCCAAGGAGGAGCTCAGGCTGCAGTAATTTGGGTAGTACTGATTAAAATCCATCTCTGTCTCTTAGGTAGAAATGAATGTTTCTTGTTCCAGACTGTACAGCTCAGCAATATCAAGTGTTGTCAGCAACAAATTACAGGCCCCAAGTGTTTTATTCTTAGATCTTGTAAAACGTAGAGGGAAAGAGCAGACCACTTTACAGGGTAATTCCATTTTTCAGGTTAATTTATATGTGATGAGCTAGAACTTTTAGAAGGGGCAGTCACATATCAAGATTAGAAACTTGGGTTAACCAGAACTGTATAGTGTGAAGTGGTGAGTGAGTAGTGGGGCTGCTTCTATTGAATTTTTTAAAAGTGATTATTCACCTAGTCCTGTGATGGTACTGACAGCTGCTTTGTAATCTGAAAAACCTGATTTGAATAAAAAAAAAAAATCAAGAGGGTCATTTTCTTGTGTTGAGTAAGTTCACCAGCCTTGTTCCCTGAAGCAGGGAAGTCTTTGGTTAACATGA
>VZTT01038797.1:7811-25878 GCA_013400855.1 Buphagus erythrorhynchus | reverse complement strand
GACATGTTGTTTTAACAATGATGAAAAAAATAAGATAATTTACAAAGAAAACAGAAGATCAAGCAGGGTTTCAGCTCTTGTAATTTGATGAGCTTCAGTGGGAATTGTGAGTATTCAGGTCTGGCCAAGTTTCTAAGAGGCTGTGGAATGACTGCTCCCTTAACAAGCTCTGAATTGTTCCACATATACATTTAACAGTAGTTGGTGCACAGCTGCTGTGCAGAACAGACAGCTGAGGGAAAGAGATAATTAATATTTTTGGATGAAGCCTATTTTGTGCCATTCAAGAAGTGTCAGTGTATCCACCTACCAGGAACTTTTTGGAAATCAAACATTCTTTGTTTGCAAGTAATTCCGTTAAATCAGTATCAGTTGAAGTTTAGAATGTAAATGTTTCTGTAAGGGAGACATCACAGGAAACAGAGCAAGTTTCACAACCATAATACCTTAGAAATGAGCACACTTTTTACTCCTGTGCCTTCTCATCAGTGTTTGGAACTCCAAAACTGTTTCCTTTTATGAAAACCTGTGAACTGCAGATTTGTGCTGAAGGAGGGAAGACTGCTAGCCAGGAAAAGTGAGAAGTAGTGATCAATTATGTAGGGAACAAAAAATTAAACATTGTAAAACATCGCTTGGTGTTTCATAGATGTGTTAGAGAGAAATGTTTTTGTATAGAAATCCCAAAGTGAAAAGGTGACAGAAAAGGCTTGTACCTTTTAGCAGGATCTCTCTGCACACAGTATAGATCCAGAGAACACACTTAGAAGTTTCACTTATAAGCTTTGTGATTTCCAAAAGATATAAAAAATTTACCAAACAAAAGAGAAAATAATTTCCTGAATACTAAAACGAGTGGGACTGGGAAATACTTTGTCCAAAATTCAGGTGTGTATAAATATCACAGTGTAAGCAGTGACCAGTGTAATGTACTTCTAAAAATGCTCTTTCACGTTTACTGAATGGCTAAAGTTCTCCCTGATGCTTTCTGCTGGAAAAACACCCAAAATCTGGGATCTGACAGCTCAACTCCATTTTAGAAAGATTATTTTCCCCAAGTCATGGCATTAGCTTCCATGGGAGTTTCAGTAGAAAGGAAAAATATGGCAAGGCAAATTCTAGATCCAAGCAATAATCTCTTTGTTAAGACACACTTGGGAATTTATCTCCTCTATTCAGAGCTGTGACAGAGAGGAAATAGAGCCTTGAGATTGAGCATTTCAGTGTTGTCTTGGATTCCCAGACAGCAGGAGCTGGGTTAGTTTTTATTTCTCATTCAGAAAGTATTTGTTTATGAAATGGCAAGATAATGTGAGGAGACATTTGCCAGGAGGAGAGCAGATCTGGGTAATGTGTCTCCTCTGTCTTGGCGTCACTCAGGGACATCTGTGACTTCACAGACACATCAGTCTTCCAGAAAAATCCCCTGCAATAACTTTGCAGCACTCCCTAATCATGTTCCTCGGTAACAGCATATGTGTGAAAAATCACAGTCTGCTTTTTTTGGTTGTAAAGATGAAAAGCCATTTAGAAAATGTGAAAATAACGCTGTAGGTTTCAGTACTTAAATAGTGCCCAATAACTCAGCTTCTGCACACGTGCATTTCCATATGTGCATAATTTGAAGCTTGTGATCAATGATAGGAAACTCAATGGAATGTTTAGGGGATCAGGGCCTCTTTAAATCTGGGAATTTGAATTATTCTGGGAGTATTTGCTTGTTTTTCCTTCTAAAGATGTATGCAAATTTTTTACGTGCTCCTGAGTAGAGTAAAAATCTGTAGAAAAAGAATAATTTTGAAGTAGTGGAGGTAATGCACAATTTCTGAGCCTTGGAGCACTTGAGGGAGTCCCTCTCTATTTACTGCAGATACTGCTGTCATTCCCCAGGGAGATTTGGAGCTGTGGAAAGTGTGGAGGAGAAGTAAGTCATCCCTAGTATATTTTAAAAAAAACCTCCACTTTCCATTGGAATTCCTGGCTGAGTTTCTTGATTCCCGATGTCCTGAGAGAGTTATTTTCAAATTAATTGTAATATGCAAACATATTGCTTGTACATGGTAGTGATTTATGGTAATTGGAATACTGATGGGGGAAAAAAAACCTTTTAGACTATTTAATGAGCACCTGTGAAGTTATGGAATGCATGCAGGAGAATCCCAAGTATTTGCCTGAGAGGTTTTCTCTCCACAGCTGGGAGATTTGGGCATCATTATTTAGATATAAATTGAGAAATTCTTTCAAGAGTAAGGCAGGTTCATGGGGCAGCTGCTGTTAATAATTGCTCAGCAGTGTAAATAAGGAGCTTAAAATGTGGCTGTATTTTATTATTTATTAGTATTTATCGTAATTGATTGGTCTTGTTTCAAACAGTGGAATTAAAAGGAGTTTCTCTTTAGGATAAGGAAGAGATCCAGCACCATATGTTGTGCCAGTGGAGCTCTATCTGACCCAGTGCTAATACATTCCTTCAGACATTTTACAGCACTTTTAGCACCAATTTCTGCAGTAATGACTAACTTCTGCAGGACAGAAAATCCCATTTCTTGGGAGGCTATGAAAGAATCAGGAAATGAAAGCCCACATTATCCAGGAAGTCAATGACTTAGCAGGATTCTAATGCCAGAACAATTAATAGACAATGAGAAATAAATCAACTGCAACAATATGGAATGAGCAGAGAACATTCTTGTGGTGTTTTTATGGTACTGTTTTATTCTTGTGGTGTTTTTATGATACTGACAGTGCAAACACTCCATGTCAGCAGACACAGATTTTGTCCTGTATGTTTTTTGGCTGATGTTCTTGGGAACATTGATGACTGGTTCTGTGTTCAGGAAGAGGAGTAAAGCTGTCTGTAATCAATCAGTTCCTTGACTTTGGCAGTCAAGAAATTAAAACATCAATGTTTTAATATGAGGAACCACTGTATATAAAGATGAATGGGTAAGCTGACACTGTGAGGGGTTTGTTGTTGGATTTGTTGTTTTTCCTTTTTGGAGCTGAGGTTTTTAAAGCAGGCTGTGAAGGTATTTGTGCAATTACTTTTGTGTAAGTTTTATGCTTATACTTTAATTATGCTTTGTCTGGTTTCTAAATGGGTGAGCTAAGACAAGAAGCAATTAAGCCCACAATCAAACAGAAAGGGAACACAACCCTCTGGCTTTCTTGATGCAATCATTTTTGATGTTCTGTATTTTTAATAACATTGACTAGCTGGCCATATTTGTGCTCTCTTCACCTGGTGTCCTTTCTCCAGAACAAGGGTGTGAGAATCTGTGAGAGGAAGGTGTGACACACTCAGTGCAAAAAGAGGATTTTGGCATGAGGAGCTGGAATCAGTCAGGAAGGGTCCTGGGCAAACTTCATTTCTTCTGATTCTCAGAAAAGTTTCCAAAGTTGTGTTGATCAGGCTTGGGCCATGGGGTGTTACATTGCTTGGAAAGGTGCCTGTGGCCTCACAGTGGTGAAGGTAACAAATTCCTTCCAGGAGAAAAGCCAGCCTTGTGAATAGTTCCAGGCTGCTTGAACAAAAATGGCATCAAGTTGAAAGTCAGAGCAAAGTTTAAGGAAAAATGTTTTGATTAAGCTTACTTCATATACTGGTGTGCCTGTAACATTAATAGTGACTTCTTTATTCTTTTTCTATTTGTTCCAATAATGAAGGAACCATCTACATGCTGCAGGTCATGTCTGTGTCCTTAAAGATGCTTTCATGTATGAAAGTCCAGCTGAAATAGCAAATCTGATCTCCACAGACAAGTTTGATGCAGCCCTGGCCATTCACCTCTACAAAGGAGGCAGACTGCTGCAAGGTAATCCTCCTTCTACTTTGCTATAAAAATACCTCCTAAAAAAGTCCTGCAAGGGAAGAGAACTAATCTGAACTGTTGTAAATGGCTATAAATGTATAAACCCACAGAATATCCTTATTCTGTTTGTCCACTTCAGCAAACGTTCAGGAATGCTGAAAATCTGTCTCAATGGGAGATGTGATGCAGGGAGAACTAAATAAATGTACTTTTAAACCACATAGTGCTTTTTGATAATTAAGTACTTTAACTACATCAAGATAAGAACATTACATTAACATTAGGATCCTTTCAGCAAATGTGTTCTTTCAGAGGACAATGGCTTGGCTAAGTAGAGCTGGAGTCAAATGGAAAAAAGAAGGGAGGCTAATTTGATTTTTCTGCTCAAAAATGAGTCAGAGTTTCTCGACATGAAATAACACTCCTGTCAGCTAAACTACAGGAGACAGGATGTTATCAGACAAATAGCAAAATTTTCTATTCTCTCTAGCCACGTAGAACAAAATTTTAGCCTGCATTAATGATACACTAGGAGTACTGGCTCTCAAAATTACAGACACTGTCACCCACTGGAATTGCAAAAGTGTGAATCCTTTTGTGAGACCACCCTTGTGTTACATAAATCTGTTCACTGGAACAAAGGCACATAATTTCATCCTTCCATCAGATCTCAGGGCGAGTTTGGAGACTCCAGGAGTGCCCCCCCAGTTTGTTCTGGTGGCTTTGCAGAAAGCCTGAATTATGATGTCTGCTCTGCCTGGGTTTCTTTTGTTCCAAGGGGGCTCTGATTTCAGCAGGGACCTAAAATACAAATACAAAATGAGTCTGTAAAATGAGCCCTGCTAACATATGAATAAAGGGCTTGTTGGAACACAGAGATGATTGTTTTTTTGACAGGATCTTGAATTGTTTTGGAAGAGGCTTATGGAAAGTTTGAGAACCATCTTTTTTGGGATTTTTGCTGAGGAACAAAAGATAAAATTGAATTTTAACTGTTTATTGGAGTGAAATTTTATTGGAGTTTAACTTGCATGGCAATGCCCAAATGCTGTTGTATTTCAAAATCCCAAGTGACCTGAAAAGCCTGATACTTTAAAAAAGCTCAGGAATTTAAATAAATCATTTACACTGTTCTAAAAAGCATCTGCAGTAAGTGAAGGAAAAATAAACAAAAAATCCCTGAAAGACAAGGCAGCAGCAGGAAGATTTCTGAGATGATCCCAGTCAAAGTGTAAAAGTTATTGCAGACTTCTGGGAGGAAAAAAAGGATTCAGAGGACATTCCTGGCTCCTGGAACATTCAGAAATGTAGTGACTGCACTCATTGCTGCCACACTATCGATCTGTCTGGCCTCAGCCTGGAAATTCTGTTTATATGATCAACACATGTACTGATTACATAATAATTATTTACTCTTTAATTTATTAAAGAGGCGATACATATTTTATATGGTGTTACAGGCAGTCTGTCTCTTGAAGATTAGAGGCAGTGGTGCTTTGATAGTGCACATTAATTCCTTCACCTGCAAACACTGGAGTGTAATATCAACAGATGCCAAGGAAATTCTGAGTAGCCAGAATGGTAATTAGTCTTTCATTCTTTTTGCTCGCTCTCTCATTTAGTAATGAGGAAATTAGCAATGCTAATAAATCCTGATCTTACAGCTCACTTCACTTTCAAATACAAATGTGAAATCTTTGGTACGTTTTCTATCTTTATCAGCATGATTTGTTTCCCATTTGGTTTGGTGTCCTGTGAAAGTGCACAGTTATTGTGTGTGGGGTTACAGTGCTAAAGAAAATTAAAATTCAAGTTTCTCCAGGTTTCCTTTTTGAATATTTTTACTCAGATAGGTGACTCAGTATTATCAATGTACTTTTTCAGTCCTGGTCACTACATGGACATGTTGGCCAACATTGCAGTCATTGCTTTGCAGGGAGCAGAATTCCTTTTGGGATCATCTTTGGTGGCACAGATGTAAATGAAGATATCAAATGTAAAGAGAAGTGCCAGGTAATGGGAGCAGTGCTGCAGGAAGCCAGGTAAGAGCATGGGTGAAAGATTTGTGACAGGAAATTGCTTTTTTTTGTGTGGCAGATCCTTTAGGAATTTTCCACACACACCTGGAATCACTGGAAGATGTGTAGGCCAGCAGACAAAGCAGACTTCATGAAATCCTTGTGATCTTTACATCTTATTTTGTGATTCAGTGCTGGGAGTGGAGCAGTTTCATCAGAAAACACAGTCTGTGTGCAGTCTGTTTGTTTTCTATTTCCTGTGTTCCTCTCACACAGCTTATTGACACAATGTCTGCTTGAAAAGCTGATCTCTCAAGTACAAGCAGATTTTTTTTTTCTTTTTTCTCCTGCTAATATGAACCTTTCCCTGAGTCCATGAGCAAAGAAGCAGAGACTGAAAGAAGCCTTCAAGCAAATTCTCTCAGTTTTCAGGTGAAATGGCAAGGGAGTGTTTTCAGGGTGTTTTAAAGTCTGGAAAGTTCCAGTGACGTGGCAGTGTATTCATCAAATGCAGATCAAGAACTGCTCATAAACCACAGGAAATTACTAAAAACCAAAAAGGCTTTTGAGCATTTTTCATAGTTTCAACATCCCCAGAAAAGAGGTTTTCTGCTGGCAGATCCAAAGGTTTGTTGACTTCAGCAGTGTTTGATCCTGGCCATGGTGGGGGAGGAAACTTTTTCTTGCTAATCAGAGCAGGATGGATTTTGGGTCAGGCAGGATCTGCACCAGGCTTCTCTCCCCTGCTTTATCCTTGCTGATACAACTCTATTTTCCAGCTATTATTGGCTCACTTAACAGTGGCAGAGATGTGCTGCTCTGTCTGTAATCCCCTGTAAAATGTGGTAAGTAAACAGATTTTAAAGACAGCACTTAATCACACTCATTGGAAAATCATTAGGGCATGTTCTTGTGTCTGTGGGACTTGGAGCTGAAAGCAACTTAAGGTTCCACTCAGGAAAAAAATTTATGCACTTGTTTACTTTTGTTATCAAGTAATCAGGAGTTATTCTTTAAACAGGTCTGAAGGAAAAGAAAAATATATCTAACGTGTCAGGTAAATTTCAGCACTGTGTAAAGTGAGAAATACATGAAAACAATCTCTAAGTGTGTCCATTTAATCCATCTCTGTTTAAAATATTGTCTGCCACAAATACAGCTAATACAACAACTGTGCTTTACTGAATGTTTTTAAATGATATTGAGTTGGGAACCTGAGGTATACCTTAATAGCTGGGATTATCTATGATATTTCAAAATGTATTACTACATCCTTATGCAGTTTACAGTATTTTCTCTGCTACAGGAAAAGTATCTCAGTTTTCTGGGAGTTATTCTGAATGTACCTCTTGTGCAGTAGCATCACTGGTGTTATTCATTGCATAGTTATTAAAAGAAACATTGATTTTTTTTCTTTATTGATTGCAGGGTTCTAAGCAGAAAGCATCATGAATTGTAGATTACTTGTCCAGTACAATATCCCACCACATTCCATAAAACAAACTATTGAACACTGTCTAGCCTTATGAGTGTTTCATTTTTAATCAAATTCCTCTGAATGGTGCTTGTACTCCTCTAGGGTATTTTTTTTTTTTCTATTGAACAGTATTTTGTAGACTTAGAAGCAACATCTTTTTATGCTTGTTAATGTGATATATTGAAAGGATAATGGCAAAATCTGGGGAGGGAGCCACGTGCAGCTTGACAAAAAAAAAACATTTGCAAAGGCTTTAATAACCTTAAAGCTGTCAAGTTGTGTGTGTGAAATTCATGGGAGTGCCATAAAGCAGATCCTACAGAGCAAATGTAGGGGAATGAGGTTTGTTTCAGCAAGCAAAAGTGGGAGTTATAATTCAGCATTTATGGGAATTCCAATGAATGATTGTGATTTCATGGCCTCAAATGGTGACATCACATCTCCAGTGGAGAAGCTGTCCTGGCTGGGGCTGCTGTGATTTATCTCAAATACCTTTAGGGTGTCAGAGGCCTGGCCCAGGACAGAAACATTTCAGAAATCACATGAAAAAGAAGCACTGAATCAGCAGTGCAAGGTGTGATGACCTGTCTTTTATATTCAATATCAAATAATTTAAAAAAAGGTGTTTTGCCCAGCAGAAGTGCCTCATGTGAAGGAGCCATTCAAACATCCTTTTCCACAGCACTGAGAGTCTTCAGCCCCACTGGTGGGTCCAGTTAACACTGAAGTTCCATTTAAAGAACACCCAAACCCTGTCCTTGTGTTCCATGACAACTTAAAAGCTAGATTAAAATCCAGCATGTTCAGAGATCTCCTCTGAACAGGAGCTCTTTTCTCACTCTGTGTAAAAGCATCTCATATCCAGGTGTTACAGCAAGGTCCCACTTAGAATAACTTGTTTATCCATCTGCCTTTTGTTGGCTCTGCTGGGACACCCAAAAATGAATTTTTTTTTCCTATCAGCGCTGCATTTAAATGGTCTCACTCCCGTGTTGTGCACAGGATGTCACTAGTGACATTCCCCACAGGCACCCAGATGTTCCTCGCTGCCAGCTGTGAGGAGCAGGCTGAGAGCACTGGGGCAGGGTTGGAGCCTTCCCTGGAGCTGGGCTCACTGCAGACGGTGGCACTGGGTGTTGTCACAGCACAGCATGGCAGGAATGCAGCTCTGCTCCCTCCTTGCAGGTCTGGGTGTGAGGAGGAGCAGGAAATCCAAATTCCTGCTGCAGCTCTGGCCATTGATGTGGCTGAAGTGGCAGCTGTCCCCATTCTTTGGGGTTTCTCTCACTTTGGGAATCCTCACTTCACCTTCCAAGAGCTGAGCTGTAAAGCCTGGGGAGCTGCTCTTGGTTTAACCACGATTTTCTGCTGGAATAAGTGGAAAGCCTGCTTTGTCTTTCATCTGGGATCAGGTTCATAAGCCTCTGATTTTAGTTCTTATCAAAATTTTTTTTCTGAAGTACTTTTTTTTTTTTTTTAACGTTTAAACACTTTAATCAGATGATCCCAACTATTTTTGTCCATTTACCAGGTTTGCAGTGGCTTTCACAGTGGAAATGAAGGAGCTGGCAGCAGCACAGTGGGTATGTTTCTGTGGGGTGCTAATGCTCACAGTATTAAAGATATGCATCCTCCTCAATGTTTCCTAAATAGTGCTAGAGAACTGCAATAATCTTCACTGTTCCCAGTCCTGCTTTTCCTTGCAGAGAAAGCATTTCATGTTGATGTGCTTCAGCAGGTCAGAGATGTGGCATTAAAAGCTGTTTAGTACTAGAAAGCGTGGAACAGTTTAGGAAGTGTTTCTGTGTAATTTAAAGCACATCATTTGTTGTTACCAAGTCTCTCCCGACGCCAAATTGTTTCTTTTTGCATCATTTGCTAAACTTCACGTGGACAAAATTCCTCCAGACAGCATTAGTTGTAATAATTTGGAAGTATGATTTGAAAATACTTATTTTGTTGACTGGGCATAGGATGAACTTCTCAAGGTGAGTTGCAGAGGTAAATTAGATTTACTGTGCTGAACACCAGATCCAGCGGGCTAAAACCAGCAAGGCAGGGCCTCCCTCTGCACTGAGGTGTTGGCTCCACTCAGCTCCCCTTGGGAAACATCACCTGAAGCTGCACAATTAATGCAAGAAATCGAAACAAAGTGCTTGGTACCCCTTCAGCTCTAATTTGCATCATAGTATGATCATTTAGGCACTCTTGCCTAAAAAATAATCACTGAGAGTGGAGCTTGCACAACCCAGCAGTAGGATCAAACGATACCTTATTTCAGCATTAATTGATTTTTAAAATCTATTTGCATTAAAAGGATGCATGAGCAGACATGGGATTTGGTATTTTATTTTACAAGTGTAATTTGATTTTAATGGTTACTACAATGAACTTCATGATGGGTAAATGTGAAAGGGCACAGCTTCTGGCAGAGACATTAAGCAAGAAAAGGACAAAAGTAAAGAGTGTAAGGAGAAGAAACAAAATTGAGCTTTGAAATCATTTCAAAATCAGCACCTCAAATGCTGTTAGGTACCAGACTTTGATTTTACCTAAGCATTTTTGTACTCAGGGCCTGAGGGAATAATTCAGTGTTTTGGAGGTCTGTGGCAGAGAGGGAACAGGAGACAAATCTGTCACACCCTGAAGTGCAATCCTGTGCCTCAGTGCTGGGGTTTGAGCTCCTGGATCTTGGTGCAAAGGCTGAGAGCAAATGCACAAATGTCCCTCTGAGCAGTGGAGAACGTGAGCACATCCTTCCATGCACAGCCTGTGGGATATTCAGGATTTTTCCATGTTACCTCACACTGCTGTGAGCTGCCTTATTCCTCTCATGTGGCCTCTGTTAGTGGAGAATTTAAATTACAAACATGTAAGCAGTTGCACTGTACTCAAAGGCTGTCTCTTCCAACAAATTCTTTTCTATTACACTGGATAAATTACCCTTAATTATATGTAATCCAGCCCTTGTAATAATCTGTATTCCAGGGGAGTTTGAAATACTGTAAAAGATCTTGTGCTTATGGTCAGCATTTTATTTCAATAGCATAAAACTGGTGCAGAAGAATTACCTAAGCCAGTTTTATTAGCATTCAATCTCATTTTCCATTCTCCTCAAGCCCATTTAAAACAAGGAACATGAGAGAAAATTGATCTATAGTGTGAGTGCATCT
Organism: Buphagus erythrorhynchus; assembly: GCA_013400855.1. NCBI lineage: Eukaryota > Metazoa > Chordata > Aves > Passeriformes > Sturnidae > Buphagus > Buphagus erythrorhynchus. The sequence goes on along the minus strand of VZTT01038797.1, from coordinate 15,398 downwards.
CCCTGCCCTGTCCCACAGTATTCCTGCTATTTTCTGCTTGATGATCCAGGCCCTGCCAGGATTGCAATAATACAATAAAAAATTGTATTTACTCACCCTGAGCCGTTTGGGTCCAGCAGGGCATGAAAGAAGATGCTTAACTTGAATTTCTTTTTGCAAATTGGTGTTTTTAGGGAGCAGAGGGGAGGCAGGGCTGGGGGCTGCTGTCCCTCTGCTTTTCCCACCTCCTCTTTCTCTGTTTTGCTCTCCCACTTTTTCTGCAGAGTTAAATTCTGGAGTTGGTGCTGTCCCATCGTTTGCATTGGAAAATTCTGTATAATTCAAAATGTCAGTCAGAGAAGGTCCAGTGTTAAGTAATAAAATAACGTAACGATGTATTTAACTATTTTTATTTTTTAAAATCCTTTGAGCACAAAAGCTCAGGAAGGATCAAGTCCATGGAATATCCTCAGGCTTCCCCTGTAGCACAGAGTTGTTTCTCCCCCATTTTTTTTCATTCCCCCGTGCATTTGCTGCTTTTTTGTGTCATTTTGGTGACGTTGTTCCCTCTGATTCCCAGGAACCACCTCCTTCCCATCTGTGAGCTGCTCAGAAATGACTTTTTTAGTGACCTCTCTTCTCTCAGTCTCTTTTCCCAGCTCATTTTTAGGAACTGCAGTGCCTGGGCAGGGGACTGAGGGGCAGCCACAAAGGAGCAATAGGGAAAACCGAAATCTCTGCAATTTAAAAAAAAAAAAAAAATCACTTCTGTGGCTTCCTGTTTTCTGAGCTGACTGATTCAAGAATTGGTTGGTTAGAAGTTTGTTTCTGAATTGATTTTCTTTTCATTAAAAAAAAATAAAAAAAGAAAGTATTCCATAAATCCACAGTTGGAGTTATAGAAAGATATTGAAATAGGAAATTGCTTCTTTAATCACCTAAATTAAATAACTAGTAGAGCAGCACTTCAGGAGTGATTTTGGAAGTGTGGTAATTACCTCTTTTACTACAGCTATTTTAAAGTAATTTATTTTGCAATTTTTATTTGTGAATGTTCTGCAATAACTACCAGGCACCAGTTTTCCTGTCTAGGCAAGTCTGTATATTTGACAGCAGTATCTGAAACTGATATGTTTGTAAATTTTATTATGGATAAATGAAAACTGGATTTTCAAAACCAGCAGCTTTTTGGGAACTACAGATGATTTTCAGCCAGATAGTTGAAATTTATTTTATTCTAGGAAAACAGGATAACAATCCAAAGAAAGGGTACAGAGACAAACTAAAAAAGATATTTTTACTAACTTGGTAATTGTGTTAATTGCAAAAGTGATTCATTGATACAATAAAGGGATGTAGTAAATGTAAGTTACTGATATATTTTGTTACTCTTTATTTTTTTTTTTTTGTTTGTTTGTTTGTGTTTTTTTTTTAAGATTGAACAGATATTTTTATGTTGAGCTCTGAAAATAATTTTTCTTCTCCTTCTCTTTAAAGCCAGATGCTAGGAAGAAAATCTATGTCCAGAGTCAAGGTGAGAGCTCTGAAATGCTGATGTAGAGATTCCATTTCCTTGGCTCGTGTGCCTGCTCCCTGTTTGTGTGCCTGCCTCCTCTGCCCCAGCCACGTTTTGCTGCAATGGGCTGGGCTCTGTCCTGCTCCTGCACTTGGGCTTTTTGCCACTGGCATTCACTGGGGCAGCACTTCAGTCTCAGCCAAAATTTCCCACTCCTTTGGTGTTTTTGTGGAATTGTTCCCAGCTGCCTTCCTGCAGGACTCTGAAAGGTCAGGTAACACTGAGGGCAACACCGACATTTCTCCAAAGGCTGCAGAAGTTTTGGTGCTGAATAATTATTTTCTGAAAGCCCAAATTCCTTTACATGCTCCAGGTTGAATTCCCAGCCCAATGGCAGCCAAGTCCATCACTCAGTGATTAATGCAGGGAGCACAGCTCAGTATTTTAGGTGTGATGACTTCATTTCCTAATTTTGTTTATTTAAAAGAACTCTCTGTGGATTCCAAAACTCATTCCATTTTGTGTGTATTCCACTTGCAAAGAAAATAGCATTCTTTCCCAGACTGTGCTGTTGAAATAACTCATTGTGAAGTCTGTTTAGCCCATATTTAGTTTATATTTAAGTCTCTTGTGAGGTAATAGTTAAAGAAGAGATTAATTATTTAAATGATGAAACTATTTTATTAATTTACTTAATCTTTAACATAAGGAAAAACAAATACATTAATATTCAGGATAGATTAATATTTGACTTGTATATAAATTTAATTTGCTTCCTTTTGTGTTGAGGGCTGTGGGAGCCCTGATCTCTTTTGGAATCCTCCCTCAGGTGATGTTACCTCCTGTGTAATTTTACAAGGCCAAATTGAGCAGGGTTTGTTGCTGAAGAAGTTCAAGCACTGGGTGATTGTACAGAATTTTCCACTTAATTTCAGCCTGTCAGGGGAAGGGCTGCACAGGGAGCCTGACACAGCTGGGGTGAGGAAAGCTGCAGCTGGGAAATTCAGGGTGTTTGTTAGAAATATTGTTCTTTCAGATTTCCAGGAGCCTGCAGGAAGCACAGCTCAGCCATCCAGGGGACACTGAACATGGCAATCTCGTTTTTTTTTTTACACAGGAATTAAGACTACACCCAGTCCAACATTTGACTGGTACAGATTTCTACAAAATGCAGGTAAAACTCATTTTTTCCCTGTGTTTATTCCTAATAGGTGTCAAGGATGAAAGAAACTTAAACTAATGACATCATAAAGTGACTTAATTATATGAAAAAATGCAGAATATCAATCAGATGAGTCTGGTTCATCAAGTACCCAGGCTGCCTCCAAATTCCAGCCCTGGCCAGGGCTGAGCTGCACCTGCAGTGGTCACAGCCTGTGGCTCAGTGTGCCCAGAGGTTCATTTGGGGCACAGCAGCAATTCCTGAGCACTCTGTGCTCCACTGGGCAAACTGGGGCTGCCTCCAGCAGTGCAGAACTACTGAGGAGAAGCAGTGTGTGAAATCTGATTAAATCTGATTATTTGGTCTTGGGCTGGAGCCTGTCCCTGCTGTCACCAGAGCAGTGGCAGGTAAGGCAGGTGACCTGGTTCTGAGTCACCTGATCTGGGCAATGCTTTAATCACTTCATTTCCCCCAAAAGAATGATTTATAGGCATTTTACCCTGGTAAAAACGTTTCAATTTTCCATTCATCAGCCTGGTCTCTGATAGTACAGCTGTTCCCTGTGTTCCAGATGAATCCTCACCAGTCAATGGCATTATCACATCAGGAAATGTGTGCCATTAGTCAAAGCCAGTGTCAATTTTAAATTGAGCATTGTGAGGTTATTTTGTTCTCAGTAAATCACAGCCCACAAGCACAGTGCCACTAAGATTAATAATTTTCTGAAGTGAAATGATTTGTCACTTGCTAGCACAGCCTTAGTGTTGATTTGATCTCTTGTCCAACCATTTTGTGATTAAGTGAGCAGTCAACAGATTGAGCAGGGGGAAGCTCCCCCTGAAGTGAATTTCTAATATATTAGAGACAGTTTTTTGCCTAATGTGTCCTAATGCAAAAGTGCAAAATAATTCATAATGTACATAAAAAGCAAACTAAAATGTGACTCTAACATCTGTGCCTTATTAAATAATAACTTGAAAACTGGCATCAGATTATTCAGTGTTGTTTTTATGACTGTTTGATCTCGTTTATCTTTTCTGCCTTGTGCCCATGTCCATCTCTGCAATTTCCACTCCTTTTACCATTGCACATGGAGTTAGGCTTTTTGGCTGTACCTTTGTGCTTTCTGGGGACTAATTAGGAGTTTCCAGAGAATTGCATTTTTCTGGGCATTTGCAGCTCCAGAGTGTTTCAAATTCTGCTAAACTTGGAGCAATCAGAAGAAAACTTTCAAAAAGCAGGAGGCAGTTTTGCTCAGAAGGATTTTGGCAGTGATTTTGGCAGTGTGGACTTGTACAATGTTCATGGAGAGATCCTGAGCAGATAAAGCTGCCCAGTCTCCTTCAGCTCATGGCATTTGTGATTTTTTTTTTTTTAAGACACTTTTCATGAAGTTCTATTCCATGTCTGAAGGCACTTAATGATTTTTTTGGAGGGAGAAATATTTCCCCAGATAACCCTTGCAGAACCTTAGCAGAACCCTCGAGTATTTGTCAAATTCAGGATTCCCAGGACAGAATGCAAAGAAACAGCACAAGCCCTGCAGGTTTTAATTCATTTGAGGCATCACTGTTAAACACCCTAATGTTCAGGTTGTCAAATTATTCTCTCAAATGAAAAAGCCTCTTCAGAATACTTCCAGACTTCTTATGAATATTCTTTGTACTGATTTTTTTTTTTTTTTCAGCCAGAGGAGACATTTGCTCACTTTAAATATGACACCAATACATAAACAGCCTCTTTAAATCAATGTAATGGCTTCAAAAAGAATTTAATGGCAGCTTTAAGTGAGTGGCAGAATGCACCAAATGCATTTTATGGTGGGAGACTTTCCAGCCCCCAAATTTGAATGGTACTAAACCAAACTCTAAGGAATCCAAGCTTTTTGCACACTTCATTTGATGGTTTGGGTGCTAATGTGAATAGCAATTGCCTACCACAAATGGAAGCAGTGCTGTGAAAGGGTTTTGTTGTTATTGTTATGATGGGTGCAGTACAATCCCAGTACAAAAATCATGGAATTAGTGTTTTTTTCACAGTCTCAGCAGCAGAGTTGCAGAGGTGCTGGTGTGGTGCTATTGCTGTCTCCTAGCTGCAGTATCTAGGGGCTGGCTAGTCAGCATTTACTGGCTATATCTACCAAAAAAAAAGGGGCTTTTAGAGTTAATTTGCATTGTGGTTAACAGTCAGCTTCACAGTTTGTGTTCTGTGGATGAGAGACTGTGAGCAGCAGCAGCCAAACCAAGAATTCCAGCACAAGGAGAGATTCCAGCACAGACCTGAGGAGCAGAACCCTCCCAGGCTGGTGGGTAACTCAGCCTATTTAGGGAAGCTTGGCTGCCTGTGCCAGCCTGCAGATCAGACCAGATGATCACAATGTTTTTTTCTCTGACCTCACCCTGCAGGGATCTATATCCAGCACAGTCAGTTTGGTTAGAGCAGATTTAGCAGCCCTATCTATAGACTTGAGAGAGTCGGTGGAAGTTCAGCCTTGTGCTGTAAACTGACTGACAGAGAATGGCAAGAGAGTTTTAAGTAAATGAGAAACCTGGGACTGATCTTCTCTAACAGCTCCAGGCTGGGGCAGAGCTGCTGCTGATCACAGGCAGGCTTGATGTCATCACTCCAGCATGAAAAGCTCCTTTGGACTTCAGTGGAATGGGGCTGGAGCTTGGGAGATACAGCCCCAGTAAACATCAGGTGATGAGAAGATGTAGATAACTCACAAATCTGCACTAATAAACTGAGAAATCTTTGTTCAGCCAACAGGCAGGACTCAAAGCTTTAATGGTTTTGAACCATGGGGTCACATGCTTATTGCACCAGCAAATAAGACATGCAATAGGCTTTTGTAGTTTGATTTTTCAACTCTCGTGTAATTTCTGCTCCATAGCACAGCTGTTCTCTGAGCTGAGAAGTTTACATAAGCTGTCATGACACAGGCAGGGTTTTACAGAGGCATTAGATTTTCCTGAAGCTATGCTGGAGAGAGAGACCCACATAAGAAAAACTGAACAGTAAAAGTTTGGGCACTTTTAGAGCTGCCCATAGTAAAAATTGTATGGTGGCAGCAATAAACTGAGTTCCCAAACTGATCTGAAACCACAGAGCTTTTGTGTTGGCTGGTCTGTTAGAAATAATGAGAAACAGGGGAGAAGAAGAATTGATTGAGAATTTTGCAGTCTGATTTTTCTGGATTAGTAGCCTGTCCCTGGAAGTTTACAGGTTCATTTAGCTTCTCTGTCTCCACAGCCACATCAGCAGCCCCAGCACTGATTCACTGTGGGGTGTGAACAGCAGTGGGAACACTCTGGGTAAAGTTATTGTTAGAAACAAACTGCTTTGTAAAGTAAAATGGCTCAGTAATAAATGTTTGAGATCTGCAGGTGGCAAAGTGTATCCCTGAAATTAGGATTAATTGGGCTCCTAATTGTCAAACTGGTGTCAGCAGTGACTCCAGCTCCATTCAGAGCCAGGGAAAGGCAGGAGGAGGTGCTGGTGCTGCACCAGGACCCTCCAGCAGCTGCAGACTTGGCTGCTCTGAGCACATGAGAAAAGCTATGAATTGGGAGATTTGGAGTATCAAAGGTTCCTCAGTTGGGCAAATTTATCCGTGTTTCGTGCTCAAGGAAATAAAATCATTGTCTGAAAGAATGAAATCTCAGCAATAAACCTGTGGCTTTCCTTTTTGAGGAGAGCAGTCAATGCTTTCAGGTGCTCGGGAGATGGATAAATGAAATATTTTCAAGAGGAGGAAAAGACCTGCTGTGGTTCAAAGTGACCAGAAATGAAAATAGAGTTATTTCCCCTCACCATCTCATCGTGGCTTAGATTTTGTTTCTGAACAAAACCAGAAATGGACGAATAAGCCCAAATAATGTGGATTGGTGTTGTTCTCTACAGACCCTTAGAGAACAACAGTGAGCTTGTAATCAGGGGTTGGAAAATTAATTCTCAAATCTTCTTCTTTACCTCTCAGCAGCATTAGCTGGGTATTACTCATTCACTTCCAGGCCTGCAGCTTTCAGTAAGATTAAAGATTTGCAGTAATACATTTATTTTTATTGTGCACCTATGACTATTGCATTTTTTTTTCCTGATAGTACCTGGAGGGTGGGAGTTAAATGAATCCACACTTTCAAAATCTCTTTAGATAACACTTGTACTTATTCCTGCCTTTCTTAGAAAAACAATGTCCCCGCTGAAGCTTCAGAAATTATTTAGGCTTTTGTGTTTTGCTGTGCAGGTTTTTGTAATGGCCCAAGTACAAACTGTCCCAGTGTGTCATAATCCTGTTCTCTCCTGCAACAAGAGGAGATGGCCTCAGGTTGTGCCAGGGAGGATTAGATTGGAGATTAGGAAAAGCTTCTTCTCCCCAGGGGCTGTCAGGCACTGGCAGTGGTGCTTTGGGATCCCTGGAGGGGTTGAAGGGATGTGGTGAGTGCTGGCCTGGGCAGGGCTGGGGGGGCTCAGGGGGCTTTTCCTGCCTGAAGGATCCCATGGCTCTGAGTTTCTGTGACAGTAAAACAGTTGATGTGATGAGCTGTTGTGTTGTGGAAATGCCCCTTCCTGTTTTCCACTTTTAATGTTCTCCACGCTCTCGTTCTGCCTGGCCTCAGAGCAGTGCACCAAAAACAAACCCAGTGCCAAGGCTCCATGGCAAGCACTGACTAAACCCACCTGGGGGTGGCTTGGGAATTCTGGATGGACAAGTGGAGGAGTGACTCAGAATCACTCAGCAGGAGGGTTAATCCCATGTCATCCCCATGCCAGCACGTTTGGTGCCAGGTTTCAGTGCACAGCAGTTGGGTGCCCTTGTGACCAATTCCACTCTGAAATGTCAAAATTCAGCAGAGCAGCACCAGCTCTGCTGCTGTCCTGGCTCCCTGCAGCTCCTGGGTGACCATCCCTGCTCCTGGGCACACCTGGG
>VZTT01038787.1:1951-27154 GCA_013400855.1 Buphagus erythrorhynchus | reverse complement strand
TCAATTTTGTATCTATTACTCTTTGTCCTATTATGATATTTTCTGACAAATAGTCCTTCTCCAGCTTCCCTGTAGGCCCAAAACAAATACAAATAATCCTTTGTTTTCCACAGGAGTTTTAGGGAAAAAGAAGTTTCTTTTCTATTTTTTCCTTCAGTTGATAAAGTAGAATTAATCATATTATTTTTAAGTTTTCATCAAAGTACTCTTGTAGATTTGAGTTACCTTACTTGCTGACTTGTGACAGACTGCATGTCTGAGCCTTAAGCCTTTCTCTTTTATTCTGAAAGTCTTCTTCCAGTTTTTAGCATAATTCATGGTATGATCAGGCCTCCAGTTCCCATCTGGCAGGTAAAAGAAACCTTCTTGTAGGCACTTAGGCTGACCTACTTCACTGTGTGTAAGTAATGGGGATCTCATGGGCTCCTGATACTTTCACAGCTCATCATTATCATCCGTTCAGAAAATCCCTCATTGGATTATCATTCCCTACAGCTCTGAGCTGGTCCTGTAAAAGTGCAGGTGAGTGCACTTTGGGAAAAAACTGAAATGGCAAAATATTAAAGGCTTAGTATAGACAAATCATTATCACTGCAACAAGTCAAAAGGGACATTTCTGTTATTTCCTTGCTGCCTTAGAGATAAAAGCTTTCATCCAGGCTCTGGGTGGTCCCAGATGGAAATCCTATGCTGGAACAGTTGCCTGGATGTTTCTACCTAGACCATATTCCCAGACCCAGCTCTTTTGGCAAGATATGCTGGAACTGTAACAAGGTAAGCATGCCCTTGATCTGCTCCTTTTTATGCTCTCTCTCTGCCTTCAGCTCCAGATGCATATCAGCCCCACTGCCTACTGGAAGCAGAGTTGTCTGAACCACTGGCACTGCTTCTCCATGGTGATGCTTTCCTCTTGCAGAATTCTTCAGTCTGCTGCTATCTTGTGTTCAGAGAACTATTAGGTGTTTCTAGGTGACAAGCAAGGTTTACTCATTGAAAGTTACCTGAATAACCATAACTGAGCTTAAACTGTGGACAGGTACAGATTTTCCCAGGAAACAAAACAGGAACGGAAGGGCTGAAAAACCTGCTGACACTGAATATCTTGACATTTTGCCATGCCTATACAGAAGGGCTAATTACTCCATTAAAATGAGTCCTACTTTTCTCAAAAATTAATGACAGTGTCATGCCAATCCATAAGTTCCCTTGTTTATGTCACTCTCCTCCCACATTTCAGAGCTAACCTTGACTCTAGTCTTCATCATTATATTAAAATATACTTAACTAACTTTCCAGCAACAGCATTCTACTTTTAACAGTTTATGTATTAGGTAGGATTTTTTTCTTCCCCACTCTAGGTTATGCAGAAATTGCTGACTTGTATTATTTAATATACCCGATGAAGATCAATAAAATCTGCTCTTGTACCTCTGAGTCAGCAGCAGCAGCAGGAAAGTATTGATGGACTAGTAGGGGCAAAACAAACATAGGCACATCAAGAAATGCCACCTGAATGAGTCAAGAGAAGAAAGAATTAAAATAAAAACAACTATAAAATTTACTGCTACCTGCTAGAGGGAAAAAAATCACCACCAGGCTCTGAAACAATAGTATTAATTGAAAATTATTTATCTAGAACTTCTGCCTTTCTTGGATGTAATCTAAACACAAAAGAGGTGATAATTCTTAAGAAGAACCATTTACAAGCTGACAAAGCATTTTGCAGCTGCTGTTTGTGTTCTGCCCACAGATGAGCTAGGAACAGGGTTCAGGGCTCAGTCCTGCTGCAGAGAGTGAGGCTGTGTAGCAGTTACCAGCTGATGGTATGAAGTACACTGAAGGACCAGGACACCTACAGCATCTGCAGGTTATCTCCGTCAGAACATGTAAAACCTTCTTGCAAATAGATAGATAGATAGATATAGATATATATAGTTAAAATGTTAGAGATTAATATGATGGGAGCAACTCATGAAGGCACTTTTGAATTTTCAAGCTAAGCCTTACAAAATTCCAGCATGACGAGAACATTTACTGCTGCTGGCCAGTCCCTACACAGCATTAAGTACCACCACTATGAGCACAAGTCTGTCCTTGCCCTGTTTGTGAGCACACTGGATGCTGACTGCAGCCCAGGCCAACTCAGTGAGGGGAGCCTGCCCTCTCTTCTCCTCTCACTGTCCTCACTCACTCCCAACCTTTCCCAGCTGGCTCTACCTCCTTTCCTCCCAAGGCTGCATCTCCATCCTACCCATCCATCCCTTGAAACATTGAATTTTATGTTTTCTTTAGCACCTCGTATCCATAAAGCTATTGCCTCTTATGTATAGAGAAAGAGAAATAAATATGCAGCTACAAATTAAAATAAACAGTCCCAGTGTCACAACATCACACAGCATCTCACATTCTGAAACAGCAAGAGCTGTTTTGGCAAAGCCAAAATTCTCTGACTCGTGTTTAATATAAAATTTACTTATTTCAAGACAATTGATGTTTCATGGTATGTCTGATTTAGCAGAGTGATACAAAATATGAAACTAGAAATGTAAGTTGCACTTAGCAAAACGTATAGTGATCTCAAAACACAGCTCAGTCACACTATTGACTGAATACCGTTCATTGCCAGAATGCCATTATCAGTCTTTACAAGGCACTGGAGTTTGCCAGAAAGAAATATGTGGGCTGAAACAAGCTCAAGCTTGTTGCTCTCTTCTAAGAAGATATTTGTGTGGAAAATCACGCTATGAAAATCCAGTGTCCATAACGGAGACAGAAGATTCCTCCAACTTTATTCGAATAAAGGGAGAGAGTGCACTGGGGCATATGCCTGTGGAACTTTCTCTCTCGGAATTTTGGAGGACACAGCCTCCTTTGCCCTAAACTCCAGCCGCATGTTGCCCTCTTCCTTTCCCCATCAGCTGAGGTAATAGGAAGGTACAGCCTTCCTGAACCACCTTCCATATATCCCCCTCTTGAACCTGTCATTTTACTCCAAAGTTCAGAAACTCAGGCTTGTGCAGACCCTTGCCTGTTTCAGGAGCCAAGCTGTCTGGGCTCTGTAACAAACCCGCTGCCCAAAGTCAGTAAAGACAGTAAGACCCATTTCAAAGACATTAACACCCACACCTTCACCCATCGAATTGTTTCTAAAGACATTAGCACACATCTTCCCTATCCCACCCGAACAGGTTTCACAGGTGTGGATGGCTCATCCCTGGAAGCGTTCAAGGCCACATGGGGCTCTGAGTAAACTGATCTAGTGGAAGGTGTCCCTGGCCATAGCAGGGGGACTGGAACTTGAAAATGCTTAACAATCCAACCCAAACCATTCTATGATTCTAAGTATTTTTGCTAGTTATGTGTTTATATTCCATATTATGTGGAGCTACATATTCCCCCTCTTCCTCTCCCACACTAGCCTAACTCCTCACAATATTCATACTCCCTAATGAACTCAGAGACATTTGCACCTCCTGATAGTGCACGGCTGATGGATTGGCTGTCTAGTGAAAACAAAGGCTACCTTGAGGTGCCCTTAGCGCTGAGGTGCAATCAGCCTCCCTGCAGCAGCTATGGGCAATCACTGCCTGCCCTGCTCCTGAAGCTCACAGCTCACCTCCCTCACCCACTGCCTCTGAGCCTTCTTCTATTGTAGGGCTTGGTTGGGGTGCAACAGTCGTGGATCCTTTTCTTGCTTAAAGAAGTAGAACAAGCTCTATAGAATAACTGAAGTATTTATTCTGGGTTTACTGTGTTTGTATTGCTTCTAAATTAGCAGAAACAGTCGGCTTCCTGTTAATGGAGAGAGACATAGTGGTCAAATACGCATATGGAATTCCACTGGGCTTGTTTGACATGCTTTTAAAGGAATAGCAGTATAATTAATCTATAATGGCAAATTTATAGAGTAAGATTTTCTATTGAGCTATAGAAACAGTGAAATTGTAATTGGAACAAAAAATTACGCACAGCAAAGGAAGATAAACTCAGTGCTAATTAATTAGGGCTGACACCTAAATTTGTGACCTGTGAAGATAGTATGGGCCTTTATTTGTCAAAAACTTTATAAAGTCAAAAAGTATCTCACTCTTCCCTTGCGATTCTGCACAGTTTTCAGGTATCAGTTTTCTGTATGTAATGGCAGCAGGTGTTTATTCCATAAACATTCATACAATCTTTTCACTATAGAATGTTGCATTTGTATTTTCTTTCAGTTCATAAAGACTGTTCTTCCTCTGTCTGATGTTTCTATTTCTCTTGCATTATCCAACAGAGTTTGAATCATAATTACAGCCTTTCCATAGTGACCATTGAATTCTTAATGAACAGTATTCAGAATTTTTTGACGGCTTGAGAGTCTATACAAATATTGACTTAAGAAATATATACATGAAGGAGTTTTGTGCCAAGCTTTCATTTAAAAATCATTTTGCTCTGAAAGAGTATGCTTCCAATTGCACCCCCATGGACAAATTGGGAAGAAAAATGTAACTATGCCTAAAATGCAGAAAATGTAAAAAATTGCATATGGATATAGCTTTGATATTTTGTTGGTTTTTATTTTGTGTGCTTTTGGTTGATTGCTTCTTTTTTGAGGTTTTTTTTTTCTCCTCTGGGGGCAAGAGATTCATCACTTATTTTTATTTCTCTTAAGAAAAGAGCTCTGCTGGTTTGGAGAGAAAGCAGATGTGAGCTTATTTTCTGTTTTTCAGAAAGAATAGATCCCCTGCTGCCATTTCCAAGCTAAAGACTAATTAGACTTAGAAAGATATTTCCAGGAAGTTGAATATAAAATGTAGGCACCTGATCCTGGGAAACACAAAAAAATTGGAATGATAGTGAAACCAATGTCAATAACAGGTGATTTCCTAATTTTTTTACTCCCCTAAGCTCAATTTCATCTTCCATATAACTAGGCTCATGTTCAATGACTAGAATAAAAGTTCAAATATAATCTGTTAAATATAGGCAATTTCAAGGCAGCTTACATACTTTGCCTTGCAAGCATATGGACTTTTTTTCCTTGACAAAGCAAAATTGTTCCATATACAGAAAACAGTTATTCTGTTCTCTATAAATTAGGATTGACATATTCCATCTACAAGATAGAAACTATCAGACTGTATTACATTTCTGGCAGAAAGACATCCATTTTTTTTCCCTTCTGTTCCTAGCAAAAAGCTAGTGATATCAATGCTGTTGATATTGCTATAAAGACTTTTCAGAAAATCAAAAAATCAAGCTTTGAATACACCAAGGCATTTCAGAGAAGGATTACATAGGTTAATTTCCATAGAAATTTGGAAGGGACTATTAGGTTATCTAAACTAATCGAACCTAATCTAACTTCCCATGGCAACATACCACTACTTTTCCCATACTTACATATTGTGTCTTTGCTGGTAAACTTCCCCCAAAATGCATCTTTCAGAAAGGTCTCTTCCTCAAGCCCTGCTGTGGGCTTTCACTAGCTTGTCACAGTGGCTAACATCTTGTTGATACCTTCGCTTTATTTCCAGTCTAGTTTCTAAAGAGGGACATTTTTTGTTATGTTTACCCAACTAAGGATAGTTTCACAATTAGCATTTTCTCTACAAGTGCTTTTTGTCCTCAACCAAACAACCAAGATACTTTTCAACGTCTTTGGAACAGAAGCCTAAACTCTTTTAAATATCTTACTCGAACATGGCTTTTTGAGCATAAATTTTTCAGCTTTTCTATATTTCCTCCTATATTTCAACATCCTGTCAGAAACTGTATGTTTTATTCACATAATTGCAAAATTCATAGTATTCATACAAAATAGGACTGAGAAGATACTAGGCAAATTTGTCTAATTCATCCACTACTTCAGGGCAGGATCAGCTGTACAGATTCTTGATCCAGGCTTATCTGACTTGTCCTTAAAAGCTTCCACCACTGGAGGGTCTATAACCTTTCCAGGCAGTCTATTCCAACCCTTTTCTGTATTTACTACTAGAAAGTAAATCTAACTAAAATACTTCAAATAAGACCTTCCTAATGCTAAATAGAATTATAAGGATTATAAGGATTTCTTCACAATCTTGTTATCTGTTATAGTAACATACTTGATATTTACAACAACACAGTCCTTCACTCATTTACAGTAGGTTCTGAAGCTCTTTTCTGCAAAATTAATATCCTGCCAGTAGTTTCCCTCCTTGTATTTTCCAGTAGTCTATCCTGATATTGTTCTCTCCAATCCTGTATAGAGGTAAAATTACTCCATTCATATTCACTACTGCCTCTTTTGTGCATTTCTAGGTCTCATCAGCTCCTCGAGGTTACAGCACTAAAACTGAGTTAGTTTCTTTATGATTCACCAGCTCTCCCCAGTGATTCAGCTTTCAACAACGTATGTAATCTTTCAATAAGGTATGTATTACTCCTGGTGATGCAAGTTAGTATCCCATAGTGGGCAGCTGTCAAAGCTAGTCAATGGTACTTTGTTTTACATGCTGCCATCATCTAGAATTTAGGTACATTGTTCAGAATTATTGTGTATGTGTCTTGCTCAGACTTCTCACATACTCAGATTTCTCACATTTGTGTGCCTTATTGAGATCTCAAAATCTTTCCTGATGAAAGGTACCTACAGCCTTTCTTCAAAAATCAAAGAGAAAGATTGCACTTTGCAAGACATTTACATACATACTGTAGATGTTTTTTACACCAATTGAGCAATGTAACTGGGAAGGCGTTATGACAGCATTTTAGAAATATTAAAAAAAAACCTGAAGTCTGATGGTAGAAATAAATTGACATAGAGAATCTACTCTGATTATTTCATAAGGTAATTTATGATGTCATGGAAGAATCATATGTGGTTTCTGTATAATATAGCAACATTCCTAGAAGTGTGTCAGCTAAGGCTGTTGTTCTTAAAAGAGAGATTCATCACCCAGTGTGCAATAAGCCAGTCTCACACACAGAGCCCAGGTATTTCATTTTATATTTCTCCAAAGATGGGTACTAGGTGATAAACCCACAAAGCTAGCATGCTGATTCCCAAAACTTTGCACACCATACATTCTAGCAAAAAAAGAGAAACCACAGTTCAATGGCTACAAAGTTATCTAGCTTTCTTATTAATTAGTGTTCTACCTTCTACTGGTTGAATGATCCTCTCATTTCTCATGCTAATTAGTTCCACACAGTCTTTCTCTTCTTTTGAGTGGGAGGGTTTCTTGATGGTCATGATCTTCCGCTGCTGGAATTACCAGAATTACTCAGGAGGTCGGTCAGCAGCTGCAGCGGGAGCTGCACACGGAGCTCCAGATGCTGGAGCCCCAGCAAGAGGCCTTGGACTGCTGATTCTTTGCATAACTAGCCAGGGGGGTGGCAGGGCAGGGAATCCTCAGGAAGGATTCTGTATCTCTGAGTATCTTCCATAAAAGTGAGAAAAGAATAAGGATGGAAATAAACTTGGCTTACAGGTATATTCTGTGTGTTAAAGATTAGGCAGTGTAGAAAAATTAGAGCTCCAAAGAGATTTAACTTAGACTTTACACAGAAAATTTAAATGAAAAGCAAAAAGAGAAGTTTTGCCCATAAAGACAAATATGCTGTTACAGACTTGCTGGTATTGCACATTAAAGGCAAATCTTTTGCTTCAATTTAGCTTAAAGACTGATAGGAAGCTAATGGCAAAATACATTATGGAAATGATAGGAGAAAAGAAAATTGTAAAAAAAAAAACTTTTACTGCCTACTGTGAAAAAAATTAGGGACCTTCAAACTTTTCATGCTGAAGTAATTAATGTATAGAACATAAGCTGAATGGAAAATACCATTAATAAGTAGAAACATAAGCTTTTGTAAATGCAGTATTCTACATTTACGTAAATGCTTGTTTACAGCCTTAAATTATTGCAATGGAAATGCTTTACTTTTTCAAATTATGATTAAAATTAATTAAAATATTACACAAAAGTGGTGTGCTCGTCTTTGGTAGTGGGCTCTAATTTGATGAGAACCATCATATGTATCTTTGTCTTATTCATCATAACCTAAAGGCAATATTGCTCGTTACAGGATTATGTGACATCAATGTTGCCCCACATTCTTGCCTCAGAAGACCACATTGCAAGTGCCTGCTGTGGATTCCAAAAGTCACACTGATTAGACATGTCCATAGAGAAGGAAATGATTGAGGTTTTCTGAACCCAAAGTGTGCCCAAATCACACACGTTTCCTGAAGTTCAAACAACTGGCAACTAGAAGAGAACCTTGGGGATGCTTTGCACATCCTTCATCCTTTCTATGTACCCTTCTCTGAACAGCCACTTTTGGTTGTACCAGTGACAGGATGCTTGACTAGACCTATGACTTAACACAGCATTACGTCCTGGTGCTCATATATGTCACAGGTACAGTAACAAGCTGTCAAGAGGGACAAATTTTTGTTGGTTTGTGTTGCAAATTTTATCAAGGAGACAAATTTTTATATACCTATCTGTATAACCAACTTTCTTGTGTCATCTCTATGCCAGCAGTATTAGGCTTGAATTATCAGGGATGTTTTCCTCCTAGAAATTCTGTAGAGCTTCTGTAGAGCTTTTTGGTTTTCTTTCTTTTTTTAAAAAAAACAAAAGTTTCTTCAAAAATGAGATTGAGCAGTCACTGCTGAAACTGTCTTTTCTTTTGAGAAACTGGTAGAGATTAAAGAACCTTTTGTTTGAGTATAGTTTGAATTTATTTCACTGTAAGGAGGAACTGGTGAACAGGTAGCTTTTTGCCAGGTTTTGAGTTTGAAAACATTTCTGGAAGTGTAGAATTCTTTTCTTTAGCCCATAAAAAGAACGAAAAAATTATCTTTTCGTTATTTGAGTTGTAACTTTGCAAACCTTTTCTATGAAAAATCCCCCTCAAAAACTCAGCATTACATATTCATTTTACTGATAATTGTGGTGGATTAAAAAAAAAAAAAAAACTCATCGAATATTTTTGTCTTACTTTTAAATGCTGCTGACATGAGTGTTATTCAAAGCCACGCCTTTTCAATAGAGAGCTGTAAGGTTGGTTCTTCAGTATGTATTGTCAGATCAACATTAACCATTTCATGTTTCCAGCCCATGTTAAATGATAGTTTATAACGCAGTGACAGCAGTAGCAAACACATTTATGTAAATATTTCAAAGGACTGAATATGCATTATTATTCTGCACTCTAATTTGCAATGCTGCAACTTGTTTTTTATACCAATCAACCAATGTAACTGGGAAGGAGTTATGACAGCATTTTTGGAATATTAAAAGAAACCCGAAGTCTGATAGTCATAACCTTCCATATTGACATGAACACTCAAATTTATACATCATGAATTACCACTAGACTCCAAAAGAATATTCATAGTGAAAAAGCTGAAGGTTCAAATCCTGCAAATTCCTAGTTTTCCACTTGGTTATTAATCCTCCAATGATAATTCCCACGTGACAAAATAAGAGATGAAAACTGAGAATTCATTCTTATCGCCCAATATTT
This sequence comes from Buphagus erythrorhynchus, assembly GCA_013400855.1. NCBI lineage: Eukaryota > Metazoa > Chordata > Aves > Passeriformes > Sturnidae > Buphagus > Buphagus erythrorhynchus. The sequence goes on along the minus strand of VZTT01038787.1, from coordinate 17,650 downwards.
AAAATCTTTCAGACAAATTTTGAGATATTGAAAGAAAAATTGAGGGGCTAATAAAAAATTATATCAATTAGTAAAAAGTCCATTATATGAGCTCTTCAAATTTTGAGGGAAGCAGGTACCTGTGTTAGGTCTAAAAGAATAATTTTACATTGTCTGATTAGCCTGATAGGATAATAGGGATGCCACTAATTGAGGAAAATACTGTGGTTGAGGTAAGGACAACCAAATTCTACAGGGAAAAGATTATTTCTTGATTTTTTTGTCAAAAGAATGGTTAAAAGGAAAAAAAAATACTTTGTGTGTAGGCAGATTTTTAGGCCAGTTCAGTCATATTTTAAAATTTGATAGAATTTTTTCCAGTAAACTTCATAGTCTATTTAGGCTGTTTAAAGGCAATTTCAGAGAATTCTGTTAGAAAGAGTGAAGAACTGCCTAGTAGTTTCTATTGGCAGCAGATCAGGAAAGCCTGGAATTGCTTCAGTGAAGTAGTAGAGGAGTGTAAACGCATGTTAGGTAGAGAGAAATACTCCTTGTTCCTTTTACCACTTAAAAACTAAATAAAACAACTTTTGTTTAAATTGCAAAAATTGCTTCGGTTTAAGAGAAAATGCTTTAAGTCAGTGAGAATTGAAGTATGTCCCTGATTTTCTAACACTTCCTGTTTTTCTGCTGCTGAACAACCTTGTTACTGTGAACTCCAGAGTTGATATTCTAATGATATTGATATTCTATCATATTGCATGATACTGCAAGGCATAGAAATAGAAATAGAAACAGTGGTTTGATTTAATACAATAATGAAAGTAGGGCATCTAATGATGCAATTTTCCCCTGATCAGTAAGAATTCAATCAAAATACAGTTAAAGACTAATTTTAAAAGTACATATATGTAGACAATACATTCATCTGGTGAAGTCAGTGAGGACAACCATATATTGTTATGTTACATAATATTGGCTCTCAAATTCATGTACAGATACTACATTGGATATTATGTTATCAGATAATATTATAATGTTATAATATAATGTTATAATAATATTAACTGTTTTTTGTGTCATGTACTGACTTTAATTATAAAAGTATATAACTCCACATTTTTATGTTTTAATTTCTTATGTAAATATGTATTATTAACAAAATCAATTGGAGCAGGGGACAAGTGCAATTTACATTTATATCCAGCCTCTGAGAAAAAGAATTTTTAAATGAACCATATTTATGATAGAGCAATATAATAATGCTACATCCAATTGGAGTTTCACTAATGGTCTCATTAAATTAGTTGCATTCAGAATGTCCAATTGACAGCATTCATAATTTCTCATCTCATTCAGCAGATATTTGTGAATTTTGTTCTAGTTAAAAGTTATTTTTGTAAATGCTAAAAAAAACAAGCAAAAAATCCCCACTAGTGCTTATTTTAGTCTTGTTCTACTTGAAAATTATTTTCTTGCAGAACCATTAGATTGGATAGTTTCTTTTGCCTTTTCATATATGATCATCACTGATACTAACAACGGCTCAAGTGATGCACTAAATATACAGCGATCAACATTGCCATTTGTTAATTAACATTATTTTGTGGTTGTTCCAACATAGAAGAGGAATTTATTTCTAGATCTTAAAATAAAGAGCATGAAGAGACTTTTCATTATGATATGGATTTGAAAACCTATGTTAATTTTTTATAAGAAACACACTGAAGAAAATGGCTGGTAAAAACCAGCAGTCTTTCTTACTCAAACATTGCACAGAAAGAGATCCAAGGATCTGTAGTATCCCAAAATTATTTTTCAGTGGTATAAGCCTCTATAAGGATATGAAGTCATGCATGAAGGTTATAGAAGTCATCAGGTTTCTCTAACTTGACCACAGCTTAGAGCAAACATCTGTACCAGTGACTGGACTATACACAGTAGAAAAAATTCACTTCCTGGGATTGTGACTCACCAAAGGTTTGTCTACAATCCTCTGGCTTCCTTTCCTACCTATAGACCTTACAGTACCATGTTAGGACCTTCTGCAGGGATTGGCAGAGTATTACTGATTGGGTGTTTTAGTTGTGGCTTTAGTTGCCATAGACATAGTCTTCTAGATTCATTTCAAGTAAAATACACAAAGTGATATCTAGTTCATTTTCTAGCTAAGTCATGCTTGATGTTAATTTGAAGAAAGGATATTTTACTTTCAGAGATGTTCCTGTGAAAAGAATTTTATGAAGGAGCCACTTTATATTTTGTTCAATGTTGTTCACTACCTTATAATAAATCAAGTGGCTCATAAAAAAACTCCCAGGTGAGTGGAATATTTTATTTATCCCTGACCTAGTAGATGGCAAATGTGGGAATCTAACTCGTATCATAGTTCCAGGGAATTATGGAATGGAAGAGTCATAAGATCAGGAAGCTGGAGCAAGAAATGTTAAAGGAGAGAAAAAACTTTTTACTCATCACTGAAACATCTGTCATGATACAAGCTGGATAATGAAACCTCTTGCCAATTTTCTTATTAATAAATATAGTAGACACAATTATTCTGGCTGCATGTTCAGCCTTTTGGAGTCAGACTTTGTAGACAGCATGTAGACAGCTTTAAAAAGTTTGGAATCTATCATATCCTCTAAGCTTGCCAGTAATGCCAAGCACATATGCTGATGATGGCATTACAAGAAACCAAACAACTGGTCTGTTACATAGCATGCTGTGGAATGATCATACCTTTACTATCAAACATAAGATATAAATTGTTCTAACTGAAGAGTTTGAAAGTGTAAGCTGGACCTTGAAATGTTGTGCTAGGTAAATGTTGTGAGCTTTTCTGGTTCTCATTCTGATCATTAAAATTTCTTGTATCCCTCAAGTTTGCTGTATCAGTTAATCTAATAAATGTCATGTTTTGTATTGTAATCCAGCAATGAACAATTGAGAGCCCTGATACATAGCATCTACCTTATATATTTATCGTTGTGTACTTTTTATTAGGATTTATCTCACTGTCCTTTCTGAAGCAAAGCTATTGTGGTTGGCAATACCATTTGCCCTAGGGTAACAGAGTATTTAAATTATTTGTAAATGTAATTACATGGCCAAATGCATTACCACCCAGTATAAGGATACAGTCAGGGGTCATCAGTGCCAGTTACCATCTTTCAGCATGTGTTCACTTCTATTCTAGTGAACTTTTCTCTCTTGAGCATTTTTGTACAGTAGCTCAATAAAGGCAGACTTTCTAATGGTTCACACTGTGCTACTCATCCAGCACTCAAGAGAAACCCTTAGTATTCAATCATGTTAATTCCTGCTCCCTCACAATTTTTTTTATGTTAAGCTGATATAAAGTTTATATTCTCCCTGTATGTTAATGCAACTCCTTATCCTTGAAATTTTTAAACTTGTTTAATGCCTTTCCTGCTGTTTGAAGATAATTAATTTCTTTCTGAGTTAAAAAAATCTAAGAAATGAAACAAGCTTACAGACTTTACCTTTGAGTTCTGATTCGTTTCCCCTTTTATACCTTTTTTTTAAATGGCCCTTTCAGCAATATGCTAATATCTGCAGAAGGGTATTTTAACCTTATAATCCTTTTCATACTCACATTCTTTTTGCAACCACTGGACTAGTTCAGGTAACAGATTTTTTATTATTAATAAAAAGTAGAATCAAAGGCTAATCTCAAAATCCTTATCAGCTACATTTATCTTCATCAAAATGTTCAATGTATCCTTTGAATTGCATCTATTTTTATATTTACCAGTTTTTGTCCTTAGAACTTAATTACATCCTCTGCCTGTTTTCATTAGGAAGGAAAGTATGAACAGTATGATAATCTAGTCCAGCCCAAACATTTCGGGACATGACATCAAACTTTTTTCTGGAGGGTGAGATTATGAGTAGTAATCCTTAATTTGCAATGCCTCTTGTATATATTCCTGTCTTCCATTCCTCCCACATTTGGAGAATAAATAGGACAAATAAAAGGGACTGTAGCAAGTACACTAGAGATCTACTTGAAATTTGTTTTCCCTAACACAAAGGTAAAAGGAAAGCCTCTATGACCTTATGGAAATAGGAGTTTGTGATATTTAGAAGTGTTGTTTGTAACCATGCTGTTAATAAAACTGAGAAAAAATGAGTGTCTCTTAACAGCAGTTACTGCTTGGCTTGTTTCTCACAATTCTCACTAAAGTTATTACAGAATGCCTCAAGTTTCTTTAATCATTCACTGAAAAATAAATACAACGTTTTGGGGTTTTTAAGTTAAAGCACAGCCTATGCTTATTTGGAAGAGAGTCAAAGGAGAAACATATCTTTGGGAGCATTTTTAAGAGATACTCCACAAAATGAACTTTAAATCTAATCCATTTAAATATATTCTAAGTATCTCAGTCTGATTGGTTTCTGCACGAAAACATTATTTTCTGTATCAGAACACATTTTTAAAATTACTTCAATACACATTGTCACATAACATTATTCTTATATTTCATCAATAACCATTATTTTTGACTAAGAAAAAAAAAAAGATATTTTTTCACAAATAAGCAAAATAATTGCAAACTTTTTGGGTAATAATTCCCTACAAACAGGCAGTTTGCTAGTTTAAGCCTCACTCTCCACTAGTATTTTACTAATATCCCTGACACACATAGGCTGGTATAACTTAATAGGTGTACTGAATCCTCATTCCTTACCTAGGTTCAGCCAAGTTCACATGAGAGGTTCATTTCAGAAATGGAAACAATATCATGAGACTACTGGGGCAACTCCCAGTATCAACACAGGCTGGGGGATGAACAGATCCAGAGCAGCCCTGCCAAGGAGGACCTGGTGATGCTGGTGGATGAGGCTGGACATGACCCAGCCATGGGCACTCACACCCTGAAAGCCAAACGTGTCCTGGGCTGCATCCAGAGCACCGTGGGCAGCAGGGGAAGGAGGGGATTCTGTCCCTCTGCTCTGCTCTGGTGAGACCCCACTGCAGTGCTGCATCCAGCTCTGGGGTCCAGCACAGGAAGGACACAGACCTGTTGGAACAAGTCCACTAAAGGAGGCCACCAAGTTGATTGGAGGGATGGAGCACCTCTCCTTTGAGGAAATGCTGAGACAACTGGGTTTGTTCTGCCTGGAAAAGAAAAGGCTTTCGAGTAAGCTAATTGCAGATTTCCACTACCAAAAGGGAGCCCAAAAGAAAGATGGAGAGACACTATTACAAGAACATGTAGTGACAGAACAAGGAGGAATGGATTCAAACTAAGATTAGATTTGGATTATATATTAGGAAGGAATTCTTTACTGTGACGGTGGTGAGGCACTGGAACAGGTGCCCAGAGAAGTTGTGGATACCCCTTTTCTGGAAGTGTTGAAGGCCATATTTGATGGAGCTTTGAGCAATCTGGTGTAGTAAAAGGCATCCCTGGCCATGGCAGGGGGGTTGATTTGGAGCTAGATGGTTTTTAATGTCCATTGCAACCCAGGCATTCTATAATAGATTCTGGTCTATGAATACGTGCATACCTTGACTCAGTGATTAGATGAGGTAACATATGTTGTTACTCATTTAGATCTTATTCTTCTGTTCAGTCTTGCATGTTTCTATTTATTTACTCTAAAAGTCACTAGAAAGCTTGCCCTGAAAATAGTTCTATTTTGCAAGGGCCTCCATAGAAAGTAGCTCCCAAAGATATGATCAGACCTCTATAGATAGTAAATCTCTTCTGAGCTTGCTAGTCTTTTGTAAAAGTGGGAAAGAGAATGGGTTGTAATCTCTTAGCTTTGCTGAGAGGAAGCTGAATAAGCTCTTACTTTTCAATGCTAGCTAGTGACACCAAGTAGTTTCATGTGGCCTCCAGTTTAGAAGTATAATTCAGCACAGTATAATTATATCTCAACATTCAAATTTAACTTACAGCTAGAGTGCCTAATATACCCAGAGTTCACACTATAATGTATAGCTCTTTTTCTAATCTTACTGCTCTTTTCTATAGCATGAATTAATGTTCCATGAGTCAACAGTCATTATAATATTCAAGGGGAAAAAATGTGTTTAAATCCATTCTGTCTTTCTTTCCAACCCATTTATTACACATCCAACCCTGAAGATGTTTTTAATTAGTTGATAAGAATGGCAAATAATAAACTTCATGAACATTTTATTACAGTGTGTTTGAGTATTAATTGTTGCCAATTCATCAACCCTAAAGCACATTAGTTCTCGAAAGATTTATTTTATCTGTTCTATATTTATGAGTACAATCTCATCTTCAAAGTATTAGTAAACAAAAATATCTTTTGAATATAAATTTCAGTATTGGTGTTCTCCTATCTGAAGCTGACTTTAAATGCTGTCCTAGGAAATAGGGCTCCATCCACAGGCCAGTTCTTTTCAACATCTTCATTAATGACTTGTAGGCTGGACTTGAATGAATACTAAGTTTGCAAATGACAACAAATTGGGAGGAGCTGCCAACTCCCTTGACAACAGAGGCCCACAGAGAGACCTTGACAAATAAGAGATGGTCAATCACCACCTGGATGAAGTGCCAGACTCTTCAAATGGCATGGGGCAACCCTGGATGTATGGACAGACTGGGGAATGAGATGCTGGAGAGCAGTGCCATGGAAAGGGACCTGGGGGTCCTGATCCATGACAAGTTCAACATGAGCCAGCAGTGCCCTGGCAGCCAGGAGGGCCAACCCTGTCCTGGGGGACATCAGGGACAGCATCAGCAGCCAGGCAAGGGAGGGGATTGTCCTGCTCTGCTCTGCAGCGGGGCAGCCTCATCTTGAATATTGTGTGCAGTTTTGGGTACCACAATGTAAGAAGGACCTAAAGCTGTTAGAAAGTGTCCAAAGGAGGGCAACAAAGATGGTGAAGGGCCTTGAGGGGAAGCTGTGTGAGGAGTGGCTGAGGTGACTTGGTGTGTTCAGCCTGGAGGAGACTGAGGGGAGACCTCATTGCAGTCTGCAGCTTCCTCATGAGGGGAAAAGGAAGGGCAGACACTGATCTCTTCACTCTCGTGACCAGTGACAGGACTAACAGGAGTAGAGGAAACTGCATGAAGCTGAGTCAGAGGAGATTTAGGTTGGATATCAGGTTTTTCACCCAGAGGGTGTTTGGGCACTAGAACAGCTCCCCAGGGAAGTGGCCACAGCACCAAGCCTGACAGAATTCAAGAAACATTTGGTCTCGGGGATGGTGCTGTGAAGAGGAAAAGAGGGATGGGGAGAAACAAAAATTGATGGTGCCTTTGCTCCATCTTTTGGTCTTGGCAATAATGGCACATTCACATATTAATAAACCAGTATTAAAATAATGGATTTTCTCTCTGAGACAGAACTATTTTAAACCCCTAACTCAGGAGTTCAAATAGAAAAACTGATGATGCAATACAATATCTAGCACAACACTCTCAGGCACATGGTGTGACTCTAGGGGTGTCCTGTGCAGGGCCAGGATTTAGACTCAATCTTGATGGGTTCCTTCAAATTCAGTATATTCAATGGTCCTATGCAGTATTTTGTTAATTTGTAATCAAGTTAAAATTATATCCACATGGTTTAGTTTGTTCTTGGCCTTATTAATTAGTATACTAGTAATACTTTGAGCTCTGTATTACACCTGAAATTCCATTAGTTAACATTTTCTTCTTTATCTGGATCATTTATGACTGCTATAGACACTATCTTATGCTCAGTTTGCCATGAAAATCTAGATATTTACACCAGCCTGAAAAAGAGACTCAGTGACATATATGGAAGGAATTAGTAATAGGGGTAAATGCATAGCAGAACCTAAATACTGCCTAGAACAAATTATGGAATATGGTAATCCAAGAAAACTAGATTGTTGAAGGAAGCATTTTATTTAACTTGAATAGTTCCATGTATGAGGGAAATTGGTATATAACAGAAAGCTTTTATAAACTATGATCCAGTTCACTTTTGGTTCCAACCCAGGCCGCAATCAGTGGTATTATATCCTCTTGACAGCAAAGCAGAGGACAAGCTCAACAGAGAAAATAATGTTCTTCAGCTCTTGTTCGTGTCATGTCAATAGGAAAGAGTTTGTTCAATGCACACAGGATGAAAAAATAGAGTTTTCCAGAAAAGAGATCAGTTGTCTCATTTTCTGGAATTCCTAGTTTTTCAATGGCATATCCTCTTGCACAGCATGTGTGGAGTGCCAAGGTCAGTTATCCTCTATAACAATGAGTTAAGGCACTATGCTTAGATATTAAAGAAAAAAAACCAGTCAGTTTTATGCTAATAGGAGTTGCAGGTATTATGCGGTTCATAATAATGTTGCAAATTAAAACAAAAAGGGGTAAAATAAAGATCTTTTAAAATAAGCATCCTAAGCTCTCTCTCATCCTAAGATCTCTCCCAGATGTACTGAGCCTTTAGTTCCATTCAGTTACCTCTCTGAACTCAATAAATACTGTGACAAAAATGGTCATTATTTTGTTTTTGTTATACTGAGAAGCAACATTTCTTAGCCTATTGGCTGTCACAGACTTTTGACAGGACATCTGCTGTCAAATGGGAAAATAATACTTGTCAGCAGTAGATTAGAAAGCATGTGAACTTGCAACCTGGCATGTGAAACAGCACTTAGCCCCTTTCTTCAAAGCTATGAGTGCTCGTCCTGGGAATGCAATAAGATTGAAGTAGCAAGGGCAGACAGAGCAACACTCTAAGGCAGACTGAATAAAAGTTGAAAAATATTTTTTAAAAAGACAAGAGGTTGTCTGCTTTACAGAATGAAGGTTGATATTCCAAAACGCAGAAAAATTTAAGGGAAAATCTAAGTTATTGCAAATGGTGATTCTGAAATGTCAGAGAAGCTGAAAGGGTAAGATCTACCTACTCCAGTGAGGATAAACCTGGAACACATCATTCAGCCTTAACAGGCTACCTCCCAAAGTAATCTACATGCAATGTACTGTCCCAAAGTCATCTACATGGGCCGTGCTGTACTTCACCTGTTTTGTTATCTGGATGGGGACTGTCCTTGTGCTTATCTCTGTCTGTAAGTCTTGTTGCAATCAGAAATATTTTCTTTGACATAGAGCCAAACCTTACAGAACAATGAGATGGGACTTGGCAAAAAGCAGACTGTACAAAGACTGCACATCTAGAGAGATAAGGAGTGAGAAGATTATTCTATATCTGTGAAGGCCTGAAATCTATGCCTGGCAATAGTTAAACATGTCAAAAGTCTAGACCATTACAGAATGGGGTGACAATGTCTGTCACACTGTCTAAAATAATTTTTAATTGCAAAAGTGATTGTACTTGGTAGAGAAGTTTGGATTATTTTACCATTGACATTGGAATTTCCATGCTTTCTAAATGTGCAAAAAATATTACTCTGACCAAAAATATAATGATTTTGATAATATTTTAATTTACTTTTTCCTCTTTTTTTTTTTTTTTCTAACACTTTAAAATAAGTTGTTACTTGCACAATTGCTTATTTCAAAATGTGGGTTTTGGGCCATGGGGCATTACAGAAAAGAAAGATGTAAAACAACTCTCAATATGATTTTATTTGTGTTCCAGGGGATCTTGAATGACAGTCTTTAAAAAAGACTGATTTTTAAAGCCTGATTTTTTTTCTGCATGAACATTTATGCACACTTATAAAACACTCAGCTCTAAAGTATCTTTTCTTTTTCCTTGCAGTGTTTTCAAACCATTCACACTGTGCACAGGGTCCAGAACAGCTGCTTTGTCACTCCAGCCTAGACTATGCTGTGCTCTTCCCAGATGGTTTCTCAGTTCAGATTTTATGATGGCAAAGACTTTTTTAAAACAGCAGGAAAAGATAGCGGCACAAATATTTGCTGTCCTGTTATATGAAGATCATTACCACATTTTTCCATACAACAACAGTAGTTTCACAAGGTAATTTTTTTGAAGTTTATACACCAAGGAACTGGGTTACTGCCTAACAAAGCAACTGTTTTGAATAAACATGCTATTTCCAAAATAACTTTCAGATAGTCGTTGAAATGGCTACATTTCAAATACAATCAATCCCTTTTTGATAGCCTTGCTGTTTTAACTGCTTATACAACTGCTATTAATGCTACACCTACCCTTGAAATACCTTTCTAACATAATGCAATTTTTAAATGTTTGCACTCTCGTGATCTTTCTTGAGTGAGTGGTATTTGCAGCCCAGCTCTATACATCAGTCCTCTTTGTCTTTGAAGGTCATGTGCTTTTCAATTACATCAGTGAAAGAGGCTGGGAGCAAAAAGGTCTGATGGCTTCTTGCCCCTCTTTCCTTTAGCAGTGCAAGCAGAAACACTGTGGAAGTTATTCTCCCTCGTGTGCTGTCACACAATGAAAATACAAACAGTAATAAAAAGTTATCAAGTGTCCTTCCTTCTCTAATCTCATTCATATGCCACTATAAGGGCAGGTCATGGTCTCTTCAGTTCTGGAGAACTCCTGAACATAATTTGTCACATCTGAAAGTTTGTTTCATATGAAGCCCACAGAGGCTGTTCATAGGCTTCTCTATCACTACGTGCCAGTCTAAGCACTAGCTTTTTTTTCTGTTAGCAATTTCCTTGTCAAGCTATACTAAAAAATATTTACTAAGCAAATACTTTCTTCTGAGTAATTCTAACTAATATACAAAATATAAAATTACAAATGATAAAAACACAAGTATCTTTGCACATAGATGTTTGGACTAAGAGATATTTCAAAGTCATCAGAATCAGGGCCCAGTAAATGCTTTTATGTTTGAATGAAAAATTAGTTATAACAACGGGTGGCATTTTAAGACAGCCATAATACTTCTAACTTGTGCACAAGCCATTTAATGACTTCCACCCATCTTCCTTTCTTCTAACATCATATAAGTTCAATTATATCAACATATTAATGTGCTTTTCACTATATTTTCTGAACAGTTCTTATAATTTTCCTCTGTCACAGATTACAAAAGAGCAAACAGGAATGTCTCTGCACTACCTCATCTGCATAACTGTAGATAGATTACATATTAACAAGGTTCTTGAAGGCTGGGATAATGATTTTGCATACTAAACAACAATGCCTTGTGTGCACTGCTATTCTGTTCTTATTACCTATGTCATAAACTAAGCGTAATCTAAGGTAGGTAAAGTTTCTTTAACTTAAAGAACTTAATACTGAGAAAATAAAAACAAATAGAATCTCCAGTTTAACTGATCCTTTTTGCATGAAGGTTATCTTACTGAGTACAGAAGCTCACACAGGGCTTTTGCTTCAGTACTGTGAAAAGTACAAGTGAGGGTGAGTTCCTCCACCAGAGAGACTAACAACCACTTACCAATCTTGTTGGTAATAAGAAGATTTCTTAGGGAGAAGTAGGATAGCTTCTTGGACCAATTGGAATGGCTGGAAAAAAGGAAGGCATTCTTAATAGATGTCTAAAATATACTCAATTCCAAATAAAGTACATTGGAACAAACACATTCAATTCCATTTCATTAAAAAACAGATACTTTAAACATTGGAACAAACACTTCAATTCCATTTCATTAAGTACACAGATACTTTCAGAAAATAGGATAGTTAATGGAGGAGAATAGTGGCAAGAGATGATAAAATCCTTGACATTGTGAGAGAGAGGTAGAAACAGGCAGTTATTCACTCTGAGACCAAAGTATTTTATGGCCTTTTTCCTCAAAAAATCTATTTCCCCATCATTTTATTAAAGATATTATCTCCCTCTGGAAATTTACCTCACTTATATCCCTAGACTATTACAGGTACAACAGCACTGCACTTCTGATTGATGGCTTAGTACACAGAAGACATATCTGTCATTTGCTCTTTGGCAGATATTAAAAACCAGCAAAACCATAGAAATATCCTCCTGAAGGTGGGCACCAGATAAAACCTAATATAAATCAGAGCTCAGAACCTGAGATATTCCCAAGCATTACAACCTCCTGCTGAAATAATCCTACTCTTCTTCAGCTTCAGGGAAAATAAAACATGCCCAGATATTAAACCAAGAGTTATTATCTCACAAAAAAATATGCTAAGTAGAAGTTTTGGTATACATGGTATGACTATCTGAAATTAGTCCCTAAGGAATTGAATCAGGAAAGAAATTCATTACCTAAATTGGTGCTGAAATACAAAAAAAGTACATAAATACAAAACTGAGAAAAAAAATCCCTTTGCTTATGTTACTTCACTCTGGAAGACCTTTTATAATCATTTTATCAGTCAGGGTTTTTATAAAGAAGTCAGGGCTTGTTTGTTTTGATTTCCCTTCTACTGGAATCAGAGCTGATTTACCATTTCCAGGTGAGTGTTCCGGTCACTAAGCCATTGGGTAAAATAGAATACCATTATTGCAGACTTTATATCTCTACCTTCTACCTCTACCTTCATATCTTATCCTTCTAGGTGGTTTGCTACCTGTAGTCTCTCTGACAAAGTATCTCCCACTAATCCTAGAAGGAGACATCTTGGACACATTCCTATATTTGATGTCTGGTTATTCTTTGATCTAAACAATTGCTCTTACTTCATCCTTACAAATTGCCCTTCATTGGTACAATTTTTCTGTTCATCTGAAGACTTACAGAAGATTATAAGTCTATAAAAAGTAGCACGCTTTATTCTTTTAGTACATATTTTAAAACAGAGCTTCTATAATGAAAGTTCAAGGGGTTTTTTAACCCTTTAGAGACATTCATTGCAGACTTGATGCTTTGCTCATTCAAGTCAGCACATTTCTATTGATTTTGTTACAGCCCAATAAAAATATGCTAAGTCACTATCTGCATCTCCAGTATTGGTATAGATTTTGAGTATGATATTAGCAGCAGAGAAAAAAAGAATGATCTACTAATGCAAGGGATTTATGCTACATTCCTATTAGGTTACATTCCTATTTGTCCCATTGAAGATCATACCAAGAATTTATTCATGGGTCCAGGGGACTTTATAAGTTACAGCCACTCTAATTTATGGCCCTTCGCCACCATGCAAACACACAAGTATTAGAACTATATGAAGAATAAAAGGACTTAAGTAAGCACTACAAGTAACCAAGCAGAAAAACAACAATGCTAAGATATTCCAGGACCATACAGAATATCACATTACTTTGCTAGATGTAATATTAGAAGTCATAGAACTCTATGCAGTTTTCCCCTGTACTGTGACAAAAGCACATTATTCAAAAGGTATCCAGATTTGGTTTCTGAGACTCTCCCTATCCCTCAATGCTTGGTTATAAAGGCAATTTCATTTCCCAGAAGCAGGCAAGCAAATAAGAACAGGAAGAGCAAAATCTCACAAAAGATTCTTGAGGTTTATTTCATCTTAACACACATATATGCCTCATTATGAGTATCACCCTCTCTATTTAAACATTCAAAAGCTTCAGATTCTGCTATGAAGCAGCTGAGCTCTACAGAAACCAGGGGAATACTGGAATTTCTTTCAGCTGGTGTTTATTCTGCAGATTATTCCAGACTAGTGATATCTGATGCAGTCAATCAGTCAAGCTGCTGGAACAATCTGCTCCACTCCATCAGTGCCATATTTTGTCTATTCCACTGCCATCAGTGTAGACATTCGTTGCCTTCTCACTGCAGCCCAAAATGATAATGACTATCATGATTAATTTTAAAAATACTTACCATATTTTGCACAGTTTGAGTGCATATGTCGATTCTGAATATGTAGTAATATAATAGACATCATCTATATGATGAGTTTATGATAAGCTGTAAGGTAGTTTTACTTTAGTCATTCTCCATGCAGATTCATATGAAAAATTTCAAACTTCGTACAAACATATATGGATATTTCCAAATAGAAAACCTTTTGCAAACAAAGCAAAAAAATTCTGATGAATTCTTTATATTCCTAGACATTTCTGTACTGTGGTAAAATTCAGAACTAGAAATGATTTAAGGTATTGTCTATCTCTATCCAATTTCCACTGTTGAGAGGAATATAATCTTTCTCACATCCTGCCCCTATGATGGTACTCAGATTTTTTTTATAAAGTTGGTGAAGGAATAATAAAGAAATGAAGTTTAGAAATTTGATGAGTAACTTAGTTTAGTAAGCAACTTTTTACTCTGAAGAAGTAAGAGCAGCCGATTCAAGATTTTCATGTCAAAACATAATCTCTCCCAAACGGACTTGTAAAAAGGTGACCATCAAATAACCTATTTTGAAAACAATAAAAGAGAGGTGACACTGCATAGTTATGTTCACAATCTTGTGTTTAAGAAATAATTTCATGCAGCTTAAGGAATAATATCAGTGGCAATGCAGACATCTATCCTTGCAATTTCAAAAATGATCTTCCATCCATACAACCATCACAGAAAAACCATGTAATGTGAATAGCAATGCTGTAATAAAAATACAGAGACTTTTCCTTTTCAATTGCTAGATATAAGTAACTAAGTTGGTTCATAGTTCATATATTAAAAATTAAAATACTAAAATAGAAATTTTTATGTTTTGAAATATAGTGTAAAGAATTCACTTACTGAATGTTCTGTCATTCTAGAATTATTAGATCTTTCTTTATTAATAAATAATTATTCAACAGAATAGGATTTAAACCAATGTTTTAAATGAGTTACTGAATAGACTGAATGCTTTTCTAAAGTCTTACAGCTGTTGAGAGGAGCAAATTCACCTGTCAATTTCGTTTTTTATAAATCTGACATCAATCCTATATGATATATTCCAGCATTATTAGCTGCAGCTTTGCTGATTAGAAATTACTGTCTATTATTTCCATAAATTACACATCATTAACAGTGACAGGCAGGCACAAGAAGTTGCTCTATTAAAGCACAGGTCTTACATAGGTCTTGTGCTATAAACCAGTGAGGAACTTTTTTGTAGGAAGCTGTATGGCCTTTGATCCCTCTGACATTGAAAGTTTAAATAAATTATAATTCATAATTACCACATCCAAATTTTCAGGAGAGGTGCTAAGGTGAGAGTAATTTAGAGATGCACTAACTGCTGTTAAAAAAAAAAAAAAAGACTTTTGTAATATATGCTTGAAAACATCATTTCACCCATTCAAGAAATCCTATCAATAACCTTAAATCCTATGAAGATAACAGAACCAAGTCCTATATTTTGCATCAAATAAACTATTTAAATGTAATTTTAAATGAAGCAGACAAAGTTAATAAAGGTGATGATGTTTTATAGCATATATTTATATGTGTAGCATTAGCCTACTTATTTGACATAGCTTATCATCTATTGCACATTATAGACTTATAATCTAAACCATAGAATTGCAGATCATTTTGAGAAAGAATCTTAAAAATTGATATATACAAAAAATCTCATATATAGTCCTTCTCCTAATATGTGGGGAACCATGAAATGCATGACAGAACTGGCAACTACAGTCTAAAATATCCTCCAAGTTTTCTTTATTCTCTAAAATTTGTCTCTGAAGGGAGAGGCAGCATCCTCCTACAGGTCTTATTCTGAAACATGGAAAAGTATGTCTTGGTGTTTTCTGTAAAACCTCAAGTTTTCTAAGGTGTGTTCACCCTTACCAATTCAAATATGTTAGAGAATTAATATGAAAAGCAGTTAGTTTAATGCAACTTGATCACAAGTTATCAAAGCCAAAGTAGTTAGCCAGCTGAAACAGATCTTTGAGATAGGAAAGACTGTAGT